>ML395530.1:0-65665 GCA_005239525.1 Nicotiana knightiana | reverse complement strand
TGCCTGTTACTTACTCTCTCTTTCGTATGAGTTTGCTTTCTGCTTCGCCTACAATCTGTTAGGATTTTCTTCAAACACCTTGCATCCATATCTGCATAACAAACACCACCATTAATCACAGCAACACTCAAAATTGTCTCTGTGTGACCTATAGGTCACAGTTTCGAGCCGTAGAATCAGCCACTGATGCTTGCATTAGGGTAGACTACCTATATCACACCCTCTTGGAGTACGGCCCTTCTCCCGACCCTACGTGAACGCGAGATGCTTTGTGCATCGTACTACCTTATTAACTAGTACTACAAAGAGTCACAATTTAATTTGTTGATTTCTTCCATTTTATAACTTTCTGACCTGGAAATTCTTTCTTTTATGTATTAGTTATGCTATAGTAGAAGAGCTGGCGAATTTTGGAGCAGAGATCTATACTTGTTCACGTAAACAAAATGATCTAGATCAGTGCCTTGGGAAATGGAAGGGCAAGGGCTTGAAGGTATCAGGATCTGTATGTGATTTATCATCAAGATCTGAACGAGAAAAGCTTAATGAATCAGTCACTAGTTGTTTCAATGGGAAGCTCAATATACTTGTAAGTTTTAAATTAGGCAGAATACAAAGTTTGCCTTCCGATTACAGGTTCAACCGAACTCATAACTTTTTGATACTGACTATAAATTTATATAAATTTTTTTATTAAATTCTCAACGAAATATTAGATGATTTTAATAGTTCAATATTAAAAATCTTAAAAGTTGAACCTATTAAATTAATCTTGGATCCGCCTTTATCTTTTACCCTCTAACCCCATGTTTGGATGGTTGTATCCTATGGTTCATTATTATACTGTTTTTATTGATACCATGTTCGTTTCCATTGTTCTTAAAATTATATTGTATTGGTGTTGTAACTACGTTGTTATATAACCATAAAAATTCTCAATTTTTGTAACCACGGATTTGGTGGTTTTGCGTGGTTACTTATTTCATTTACCTATTAAATCACAACAAACGATACAGTCTATTCAAATATTATATTCATTAAATAATATAATATTATATGATACGATACAGTATTATACTTGCCTTTTTTGCTTCAGGTAAATAATGCAGGCACATCAATACCAGAAGAAGCTACAAATTTTACTGCAGAGGATTATTCAATTATAATGGGTACCAATTTTGAGGCTTCTTACCACTTATGTCAACTTGCTCACCCCTTTTTAAAGGCTTCTGGAAATGGAAGTATAGTGTTTACCTCTTCAGTTGCTGGGGTGATTGCCATACCCTCTGCATCCATCTACGCTGCATCTAAAGGTAATTATTATCTGATAATTTGGATTTGTATTAGATACACTATGTACAGGAGCGGAGCTAGGTTGACGAAATTCGGTCAAATATGCTATTGAACTTAGGTTTTAATTAGAAGGTCTAATGATTGTATGTTAATTTGTTTATCAGGTGCAATTAACCAAGTGACGAAGAACTTGGCTTGTGAGTGGGCAAAGGACAATATTCGCGTGAATGCTGTTGCACCATATATCACCAATACCTCGCTCATTGAAGCAGTATGCGTAAGAAGCAGATTTTTCAAAAGAAAAATAACTTTAATTTGGTTCATACGAGCATTATAGTAATATCGTTTATTGAATTGAAAATGTTCATGTGCAAACTAATGTAGGGAGAGAGAGTCCAATATATACTATTAATTGACATATCAATCAATAGAAATCCCCAGGAAAAAAATTACCTTGCTCAAGGGTTGATTGAGTTGGTTAGGTGAGTAATTTTTCACATAGGAGACCAGCGATCGATTCCCTTTACCAGGAGCTTTTTCATTTAGAGCTCGTCGCACCGAGCTTGTCTTGTGTGGTTTACATCTTCTGTGTGGTTTGCGAGTTATTGCACGGTGAGCAAGTGACCCGAGCTTGCCTAGTGCGATTTGCATCTCTTGTGTGGTTTGCGAGCTATTGCACAGTGAGCAAGTGACCCGTGCTTGCCTTATGCAGTTTGCTTCTCCTGTGTAGTTTGCGAGTGGATCTGCTATGTGGTTTGCGAGCTATTGCACAGTGAGCAAGTTACTCGGGCTTGCCTAGTGCGGTTTGCATTTCCTGTATGGTTCGCGAGCTATTTCATAGTGAGCAAGTTACCCAGCACGCACTCGAAGGATAGTGATTGCGGGTTTCCCTAGAAATTTTCTAAATAAATAAATAATTAGTTGTTTTTGTTATGTTTATTAATTTCTTGATCTACGTACTAAACCAAACGGCAGACTCACAGTGATATTATGGAAATTAACAATCACGAATACAGTCAGACCTCTCTATAATAGCATTCGTATATAGAAGTATTTCACTATAAAAACTAAGTTTGTCAGAACCTTTTTTTTATGTCATATTTTATCTCTCTATAACAACTTTTTACTTATAACAACAACAATTGTCTTTATAGGAATACACTCTTTTGTAAACTTACCCCTCTATAACAGTTATTTAGAATATCTAAGATTACTAATAATAAGTTTAGAGATCTTTTTTATTACGGAAAATGCCTAAAGATGCCACTCAACTTTTAGAAATGGTCTATCCATGCCATCCGTTAAAAAAATATTCATTTCATGCCACTGCCGTTACACATTTGACTCACCTATGCCATTATTGAACTAACGATACAATTTTTTTTTTTTTTTGTTTTTAAAAAAAAAATTAACGGTGAGTGGCATAGGTGAGCCAAAGGTGTAACGGCAGTGGCATGAAATGAGCATTTTTTTAACAGATGGTATGAATAGACCATTTCTGAAAGTTGAGTGATATTTTTAGGCTTTTTCTATTTTTATTATTATCCTTATTGTTATTATTTTGGGTTGCAGCAAGTCTCTAGTCAGAAGGAAAGCATAGAAAACTTAATTGGTCGGGCACCTATGAAGCGAGCAGGAGAGCCGAGTGAAGTTGCGTCGATGGTAACATACCTATGCCTTCCGACTGCTTCTTATATCACTGGCCAGATTATCTGCGTAGATGGTGGATTTACAGTCAATGGTTTCGCGTAGAAGTTTTAAGTTAAAAGAAGAGTTGATCATAGTTAACATTTTAATTAAATGACCTCGGAATCAATTTGAAGATTGTTACAAGTTTGTATAATTTGTACTCGTAATAATATCTGTACTTTGCATCTGCTTTTCTAAATATTTCAACGTTGGGGCTTGATCTGAAGCACTTTAATATTGTAGTTGGCATTTTATATACATAGAATCAATTACATCCCTTTTTTTAGGAAATTTTATAGAAATATCTCAAATAAGTTCCAACTTACCAGCATCTAGTCATTAACCATATACTTATCAAAATTAGACAAGCACATATAGAAATTGAAATCCCAAATAAATATGGTTCTTTCTCTCCAAGAATCACATGCAAAGATCTCCTTCCATAAGTTTAAGCGTGATTAGCAATATTAGATGCAAGATGGAAAGAAAATTTCATGGATGAGGTAGCAAATAAAGTGATGAAATACAAAAATAATATATACAAGATTCCAAAAATCTAAGCAAAAACGGAAGTTTTTCAATGGGTATGGTTGAAATTCATTGGAAACATATAGATGGGTCAATATATAAAATTTGAGGAAGATTAGAGGTGATTTGGACTGATTTGATATCAAAAGTTGTAGTTAAAATCAATTTAAAAAATTCTTCTGCGACACATGTATCAAACATGTATCACGCATGTATTTCACACACAGGTATACATGTGATACACATTTGATACAAATATGATACATATGTGATACACAAATGATACACAATGTGATACACACATAATTTTTTTCATGTTCATTTTCTACTTCGAAGTTTTAATTCAAACCACCTCAAAACTCCACCAAATCATCCTAAAACTGAGATTCAAGCTCCTTAAAATGTACCCAATCTATTCTAATAACAGTCACTCAAAAGAAAGCAAAACTTTGATCTTTTTTTGCTACAAATAACTAATTGGCAAATATTAGTAATATTTGGCTAATATTAGTAATATCTTATGAATTGGTCAAATTTTATAATAAGCTACTTATAAAGTGACATAATTGATAATTTCCCTTTCTTTTTTTTTTTATGTAAATCGTCTTGTAGTAGAGGGGGTTTGACATCAACGTCTATCATGTAGATTAATAACCAAAAAATGAATACATAAAGGAGGGGAACATTAAACCTAGCCTCCTCAGAATATGGATGAGAGTTGGAGATGCCCAACTGTCTAAAGTAAGCTTGCAAAAGAAATGTGTGTATTTTAATCATTACAAAATAAAGAAAATTATAACTTGAGGAATTACGATAAGCAAGAGGCCTAGTGTTCGATCGCAAGAAGTTAAACTCATTACCGTAGGTAATAATTATTTACCCTCACAATAGGGGACTTTATCCCACGGACCTCGATTTAATCATGTGTCCCTCTAAACGTGTAATTTTATAGTAACGAATTCAATATTCGAACCAAATTTGATGGTCTTCATTAGTAATTTTCAAAAACTTTTGATATTTTAAAAATAAATTCATAGCCTAGTAATCTCAATGGATCTATTTTCATCAGACCATGGCATTGATGGCCAACTTAAACCATTTGAACAGACCAAATGCTTAACCTTTACGTATTAAAGTCTTTAGCAATCTAACATCAAATTTTTAAAGATACAACGAGTGTTATTTTATTTATCAAATTATAAAAGAAATACTTTTTATTAACATACATCTTTAGCAGTTAAACTTTTTATATTCTTACCAATATATAAGTGTTAATAAATCTTATAACATTTGTCTCAAGTCTCATTTTGTCCACAAATTTGTAAAAGAGACTTTTATAAAATAATAAGACATTTCATATGCAATACAGTTCTATTGACATGGTGCCATCAGCAATCGCTTGTCCCCACAAGTATATACACACATTTACAAACGATTTCACGTATTAATTCAAAATATAGTGTTGCGGTCAAATACGCACACAAATATACGTGATCATCAAGTAACTATAAATTAGATTATCCTAATTATCTAAACAAGAATTAAACCTAGAAATATTTGATTTTAAAACTAATTATAAAAAAAAAATATTGAACTTTGAACAAAAGAATAGCAGATTTTTATGTTATCAATGTGATGAAAATGATCAAGGGTCATGGGCTATCTAACAATCCTATTGTATTCTTTCATTGATTTGACTAATTAATTTATCTGGCTTATTGGTTGACAAAGTTAATATTACTCATAAGAATCTCTCACTCGCCTATTCAAGCTAACATAACACTTATATGTCTACAGAGTTCGAATAAACAAGAATGCAATCACAATTCCCGTATAATAACCAAACAAGGCAATTAACACATATCTACCCTAACCGCGAATATATTCCCCGATGTCAGGGTTCAGAAACTTGCTCTATTCAATCCTATATGCAATCTAGAATTTCCACTTTCGACTTCAGCTATAGATGCGTAGATAGTATTTAATTGGTGATCAAACAATCAAATAATTAATCGCAAGATTGAATAAATAAATCACTACGATAAATTAAGAAATTAAAATCAATATTTGAATAATAATATTCATAAAAGAACCACAACTCTAGAACGTGAAGTTTAGCTCCACATAGACATGGTAACCAAACAACAAATCATATAAAAAAAAGTATAAAAATACTAAATTTGGTAGAAGAAATATGAAACCCGACCTCCACGGCGGCTCTGTGCTCTCCCTTGGTCAAAAGTTCCTCTCATAGACGTCCTCCCTCTTCAAAATAAGTTTAGACTTCTTTTTATATGAGTTGGGGTGTGTAGGGCCGTCAAACCTTGTTCCGAGAAAAATAGGAGAATTTATGTCACCCAGTGCTCAGGGTAGTGCGTCGTGCTACCCCTGGAGCTGGCCTGTTGGCCAAAAATTTCAAGTCTATAATTTGCGCCACGGGTAGTGCGATGCACTACTCTGGACGCTACAATCTGGCACTTGTCCATTTTTCATCTTTGTCATTTATTCCATTTTCCTCCCAATTGATTCCTATATATATATATATATATATATATATATAAATACCATAAATTAACTCAACTCATTGCTATAACACATTAAATCCAGCAAGGATAGAGCAAAATGCCAGGCGATTCATATATAAAAATATATGCTTTTGACCGAACACCAATACCCCATACTTAAAATCTTGCTCGCCCCCGAGCAATGTAACTCTCAACTATACCCCCAACAACTTACATATCAACAATGGAGGAACAATTCAAAAAAAAAAAATTATCATACACTCTACCTTTGACTATGGTCGTTACCGGCAATCAAACATGAACGTATGAAATTCACATTCTTCCCATTTTAAACATGTCCAAGTATAAGCAATTTAATTCAACCAATTCTATCAACCTACCCATAACCACCCTACCTCATCAAGAGCCGACTTGTTATCACTAAGCACCCTCAACTCGCGCACTCACCCAACAAGAAAAGTTTACAATATTACCAATCCTTCATGAGGTCATGTGTCCTCACCAACAAACAAGAGGGTGAATATAAAAATAGTCAACACATTCAAGTATAACATTGAACTTGAATTAAAGACATCACACAATTAAACAAAAGTCACTCACTCTTGCAAAGAAGTTCACGTGAATCTCATGGTTATACCATATGCTTGCTCGTAATGTACATCTCTACTAATCTAAGCAAGCCTAGTCTAGGATCAATTAGGTCTTTCTGGATTGTAATATATGCTAAGGGATAGGTAGGATACACTTAGGAATATTGACTAATCCTCCTAAGCACTTTAATACATTACACTCACAAGTCGAGCACATATTCTTCTCAACCAATTCACTTGCCATAACTCATACACAACATAGCCCTTTTTTTTTCAATTAAGCACTTCTATATCCCCACTAGCACGAATTAGTAAGATTAGGAGTTGTGTTTTTTTCTTCCTCTATTTTGACTGTCAACATTATTTGAATTTATTTCCTTGCATTTTTCTTTTCTCTTTTTTTTTTCTTTTACACACACTCCTTAAATTAAGGTTCATCGGCTAGTGGCCTTTTTATAACTTAGCGTACATTGTAGGCCCTTCCATGGTTCCACTCGAAAGCTACTTTCCAATCTCTCACCTTAACTTTTTTTGGCGACTAAGTTCCTTCGAAGGTAAAGGTTCAACAAGCTTAACATAACAACAAAATTAGGGATACGACTTGTAATGTGGGTGCCAAGGGAAAAGTCACAGTCTCAAACAGGCTAACAACAGAGAAATTTTATTTGTAAATGACAAGCACATCTATGATCGATCAAAGAACTGCCTACGTTTGTCATGATACGGCCGACCGTTTCAAGAGTTGTAGCCATGTTCTACCATTTTCTGCTTCTTTTGTGTTCTACAGCTGTATATGACTTACCGTGTTAGTTGGTTCGGGTCCGGAATGATTTTAGAGTGAATTGAGACACTTAGTCTCTTAATTGGAAGCTTAAGTTGGAAAAGTCGACCGGATGTCGACTTATATGTAAACTACCTCGAATTTGAATTTTGATAGTTCTGTTAGCTTCGTTAGGTGATTTTGGACTTAAGAGCACGTTCAGAATGTGATTTGAAGGTCCATAGTAGAATTAGCCTTGAAAGTTGAAATTTTGGCAAATTTGACTGAGAGTGAAATTTTTGATATCAGGGTCGGATTGGATTTTCGGAAGTTGGAGTAAGTTCATGGTGTTATTTATGACTTGTGTGCAAAATTTGAGGTCAATCAGACGTGATTTGATAGGTTTCGGCATCGTTTGTAGAATTTGAAAGTTTCAAAGTTCATTAGGCTTGAATACGTGTGTAATTCATGTTTTTGATGTTGTTTGAGGTGATGTGAGGATTCGACTAAGTTCGTATTGGGTTATAAGACTTGTTAATATGTTTGGTTGAGGTTCTGGGGGCCTCGGGTTGATTTCGGGTGATTAACGGACCAAGTTTTGAAGTTTGAAATTGCTGAAGTTGGGTTGTTGCTGGGTTGTCAGCAGTTCATCCAGTGTTCCATGTGTCCATGCTCCCGAAGTATCACAACGATCCATCCCACATGTTAGATTTTAGCTCTATCCAATTGGACAAGGATTTGACTTATGAGGAGGAGTCAATGGCTATTCTAGCCTGGCAGGTTCATTAGTTGAGATCGAGAGTTATCCTTCAGTTTGAGTGCAGTGAAGAGGTCAGCCCGCTGAGGCAGCTACCTGGGAGTCCGAGTCAGATATGCAGAGCAGATACCCCCACCCTTTCACCAGTTCAAGTACTTTTCTATGTCCTTCGAGGACGAACGATTCTTTTAGAGATGGAGAATGTGATGACCCGATAGGTCATCTTGTGATCTAAACCTAATTATGTGATCTGAAACCTTTAAAAGTCATGTTTTAGCCTTCCTCGATTTGTGTGAGCAGTCTGGGCATCTTTTCAGAAAGCTTTTATGTTAAAAACTAATAAAAATAAGAATGTTTGCCTTAAAAGTTATATTGAGTTGACTTCGATCAATATTTTGAGAAGACCCTGATCCGTATTTTGACAGTGCTGGTGTGTCCGTATCGAAATATGGAACCTGGGCGTATGCCCAGAATCGAATTCTGAGATCTCTAGCTCGAGATATGAAATTTTGATGAAAGATTAAAAGTTTGAAAGATTAATGATTTTAAGAGTTGATTGATGTTTGATTTTGTTGATACTGGGTCCGTATTTTGGTTCCGGAGTCCAGTACAGGTTAACTACAATATTTATGACTTGTCTATCAAATTTGGTGAGAAACGGAATTGATTTGACGTGATTCAGACGTTCGGTTGTGAAATAGAAGTTTTAGAGTTTTCTTGAAAATTTCATTTGATTTGGTGTCCGATTCGTAGTTCTAGGCATTATTGTGGTGTTTTGAGCACGCGAGTGAGTTCGTATGATAATTTAGGACTTGTGTGCATGTTTGGTTTGGAGCCCGAGGGCTCAGGTGAGTTTCAGAGAGGCTTCAGATGTTTTTGAAACTTAGAAATCTGGTTTTTCTGCAGTTTTAGTGCCTTCTGGTTTCCTTCTTCGCGTTCGCGAAGGCTCTCTCGCGAACGCAAAGTGTTACCTGGACAAGGGGATGGTTTTTTCTACAGAAACACGATGCCATGCTCGCGAACGCGGAGGACTGGGGTCTGCTCTTCGCGAACGCGACCGGCAACACGTGAACGCATAGAGTTATTGGAGGTGGGCCGCGGATCAGTGGGTTGTTCTACGCTAACGCGAGCCAAGGCTCGCGAACGCAATGGCCAGGGGGGATTGACCATCTCGAATGCATGCAGCCCTTCCCGAACGCGAAAGCCATTCAGGCTACTGCACATCGCAAACGCGGCAGGCCCTTCGGGAACGCGAAAAAGGCTTGACGCCCTGATCTTAAAACATTTCAAAAATGGGATTTTACCCATTTTTCATAAACTGCCCATTAGAGCTCGGCCTAGAAAACTGAACACCAATTTATAGGTTTGTACTCTTTAACTCATTTTCTTCCATTTCTAACATCACCTATTAAATTTCTAGCCCTAATCTTTGTTCTTTCATGGTAGAAAACTAGGAATTTAGGAAGAATTGAGGTTTTTTTGCAAATTGGGTATTTATACCTCAATTTGGGATCGGATTCCAAAATTAATTACATAATCGGGCTCGGCGGTGAATAGTTTTTGGTCTGAACCTCGGGTTTTGACCAAGCGGGCCCGAGGTCGATTTTTGACTTTTTGGGGAAAAGTTTGGGAAATCTAAATTTATACATTGTAATTGATTCCTTTAGTAATATTTGATGTTATTGAGTTAATTGTGTCTAGATACGAGTGGTTTGGAGGTGGATTCTATAGGAAAGGTTGTAATTGAGCATTGAGTGGCCTGTGAAGTGAGGTAAGTATTTTGTCTAACCTTGACTTGAGGGATTAGGAACCCTCGACTTATTTGCTATATGAAATTCATGTGAACGGCGTATATGCGAGGTGCCGAGTACTTATGCGCCGCCAACTTGTCTGTTTTGCATGTTTCTTTTCCGTTCTTCTCATATTGTCTCTTTACCTGCCATAACTGTTACATGCTCTACTTGTATTCCCATGCCTAGTTGCTACTTGTTAGACATCGTCTTCCTCCATTAATAGTAGAAAGTGTTCCGTAGATTTATTATTTCCTATTATTTGTCTAAGCTGGCTTATCAGTACTTTTGTGGTATATTCAGAATTGGTCTCGCTCAAAAATATTACTTATGTGAGTTTTCATTATGTACAAGCTTTCTATTTGTTTCGGTTTGAAGTTTAAGCATTGTAAAAGGTTTATGAATTAAATTGTGAAATTTCTGTACATATTGAGTAATTGATATTAATATGGTGGGATCGGGTTGCACGCCACAACAAGTGGAATAAGGGTGATATATTGAGGAGGAATAAGGGTGAATTGATAATATATGGTGGGATCGGTTTGCACGCCTCAACAAGTGTAATATGAGTGGATTGTGGTGGAATAAGGTTAAACTGTGATTGTGATTATTGTGATATGGTGGGATCGGGTTGCACGCCGCAACACTTCTATTTATATTCTGTTGTTTATGTTATCAAGAGGAAATAAGGGTGAATATGATATGTACGGTGGGGTCGGCTTGTGTGCTGTAACAACTTATATATTTATGCTTTCCCTGCACAGTGTTAGTTGTACGGTATTGTTAATTGCACTTAAGGATTGGTAGTATCTGAACAGTGTTGAATTACTTCGAAGAACTGTAGTTATTTCGTACCAGTTACTGCTTTATTATATTTTGTCTTCCTTTTTCTGCTTTTATTTTTTATACTGTACGAAGGTTATATTGTGAGTGATATGTCGTAGCCTCGTCACTCCTTCGTCGAGGTTTAGGCTCGGCACTTACCAATATATGGGGTCGGTTGTACTGATACTGCACTCTACACTTCATGTGCATATTTTGGAGTTTGTCTGAGCTGATCGAGAGGTTGGCTGTAGGATTCATCGGCTAGGAGACATAAGGTAGACCTGTCGGGGTCCGCAGGCCTGGCGTCCCTTTCTATACATCATACTTTACTGTTTCTTTATTTCGAAAACACTTGTATTCCTTTGAGAATTTTACTTGTAGTAAGATCTAGAATGTTCTTGAATTGTTACTCCGGATTCTGGGTAGTAGTACATATTATGAAGCTGTTATATAACATTTCACGCTTATTTTCACTCGTTACAACTTATTTTTTGTTAATCACTGAAAATATAAAAGAATTGGCTAATGATTCTCTAATGTGTCTTGCCTAGCAAGTGTAATGTTATGCGGCATCATGGTCCCGATGGTGAGAATTTCGGATCATAACAGTAGGCTGCCTACCTCATGCCCCTTGAAGTATGGCATGAACACAAAATACTTTATACCGAGCTGCTCTTTTTTATTCTTCGTAACACAATGCCAAACTCTATACTAAAAATTGAAGGAGAAACGCAGTTTAGAAATCCTTTTTTCGTTTCTCCCCTTCTTCTTTTTTGCGCCTTAAGTCCAAGGTTCTTCTGTACTATAAGTCACTGATGTATGCACTTTACTACTTTTGGAAAATAAAATAATTACTCCTCCCTCTTGATTTAGTTGTCTAATTTGACACTTTGAATATTTACATATTAGCTAAGACATGCAAAAGAAGGAACCGTTTGGTTTGGTATCTTCCGGCTCAATCTATTAACAACATTATGTTGCAACATTAATTCGCGAACGGATTTAAGTCATATGCATTTCATGTAATTCAATCAAATATAATATGATGTTATTCTATTTTTCTGAATCAAAATGATTTAAAAGGCTATCTCTTATTCTAAGTCAACTTAACGGATGAAGTAAAAATTTATGAACTACGTACAAGATTTAAACCGTACGTGTTGCAAAGGTTCCATCGTGCAAAAAGCAGCATGCAAAAACAGTTCGTAAAAAGAGTAACAAATTCATATTGTTAAGAATTGTAGCTGAAAGTAACAATATAAAACAAGATAAGTAGAATAAGAGAAGAAGAGATAACTTTTTTATTTCATCAAGTCTTCAACTATATCCCATATCACATTTCATGCCTCTGTTTATACTATTACATAAAAGATTACAAAAGGATTGTATTGAACATGTCATTAACAATTGAGATCATGGGAAAGATCACGGGGAGGAGTTATGGAGGTGTGAGAGTTACAATCATAATAGTGATAAGTAGTCGGATGTTATTTTTATCATGGGTGAAAGTAGTAGGAGTAGTGGACATCCATAATTACTATAGGTTTTACAATATTTTCCTTTGAATGTCCAAAAATAGATAACATGCCTCGTTAAAATCTTACTAAGAAAAACCCCGTGGGAAAAAATCTTAATGAATGAAAAAGAATACACATTTCTCTAATACGCTTTATTTGCTGCCTCTTTAAAAATCTTACCAGGAAAACTCAGTGGGACAAAACCTAGGCTAAGAGAAAAAGAGCACAACACATATCTTACTCCCCCTTATGAAAACATCACTTTATTTCTCGAAGACGCTGCATTTCAATCTTCTGTCTCAACTTCTCAAATGTTGATGTTGGTAATGCCTTAGTGAACATATCAGCCAAATTTTCACATGAACGAATCTGTTGAACATTAGTTTCACTATTTTGTTGAAGATCATGCGTGAAAATGAACTTTGGTGAAATATGTTTTGTTCTGTCTCCTTTGATGTATCCTCCTTTCAGTTGAGCGATGCAAGCAACATTGTCTTCATATAGTATAGTTGGAATATCTTTTTTCATAAGAAAACCACACATTTACTGGATATGGTGAGTCATTGATCTCAACCAAACACATTCCCGACTAGCTTCATGAATGGCTATTATCTTAGCATGATTTGAAGATGTGGCAGCTATTGTTTGGTTTATTGAATGTCACGATATAGTTGTACCTCCATATATAAACAAATATCCTATTTGAGATCGGATTTTATGTGGATCAGACAAATAATCTGCATTGGCATAGCCAATCATTTCTGACTTGAATTCATTAGAATAAAACAATCTCATATCTATAGTTTCCCGAAGATATCTAAACATATGCTTAACACCATTCCAATTTATTCTTGTTGGGGAGGAGGCGAATCTTGCTAATAAGCTTACTGAAAAAGCAATATCAGTTCGGGTATTTTTGGCAAGATACATCCTACCTGATTGCTTCAATCCATATAATGATTTCTGAAGCTTTATTGAACAAGTTTTCCTTGAACTTTTATATGCTTCAAGAACTTTAAATCCTTCAGGAATTTTCATAAAAAATTCATTGTTTAGTGAGCCATATAAGTAGGTTATGACAATATCCATCAACCACATATTAAGTTTTTCATGGAATGCCAGATTTATTAAATACCTGAAGGTAATTGCATCTACCACGGGAGAATATGTCTCCATATAATCAATGTCATGCCTTTGCAAAAACCCTTGTGCCACAAGTCGTGCCTTATATCTTACGACTTCACCTTTTTTATTTTGCTTTCGCACAAAAAATCATTTGTACCCCACTGGATTGACACCTTCAGGCGTTCAGTCTATTGGTCAGAAAACTTCACGTTTTTCGAGTGAAGTCAATTCCTCTTGAATTGGGTTTTTCTATTTTGGCCAATTATTTCTCTTTCTACATTCATCGATAGATTTTGGCTCAAGATCCTCATTGTTTACCGTGAAAATAGTAATACAATTATATTTGATTTTGTGGTTCTAAAATATGTGATCTATTTTAATACCAGTTGTTTAGACAATAGATGCTAAATGAGAGGTAAGAAAATGAAATAAAAGCGAGGGATAACAAAATTATGCAAATCGAGCAGTGGAGAGACAGGGTCTCGAGGTTGGTCTGGATGGGCCTCGAGTTCGAGCTCAGGGGCTCGATAATGGGCAGTCGAGAGTAATTCGACAGTGCCGAAGGCCTCTAAGATGGTCTCTTTATGATCAATAATGAGCAATGAATAAAGAACAATTAATGAACATAACAAATGAAAGGCAATAAATCAATGAGACAATTTGTAAAGAATGTTTGAGTTAGAGGGAAGGAGTGTTCTTAGTCTTGTGTATAGAGTATCATGTGTAATTAATACAAAGAGAGATGGCCGGTACATCCATTTAATGCCACGTTACGGGCTTGTACTATATTGTGTATTTTGTCAGCTTTAACCACGTGCCCCTTGAGAATTTCCCGCCTTTCTGCGTCGATCTTCGATTTGTACTGTCTCGAGGTCGAGGGCCTTCGATATGCCCCCTCGATGCCAAAACTCGAACCTTCGAGCCTTCTGAGCATCGTAGTGACCGTAAAATTGGGCTCTCCGATTTTAGTCGTATACAGATAGTCCCCACGTTTCTTAGAATGAAGAGATAAGAAACGGTCTTGAATTTTGACTTTTCGACGCTCCTATTATGACGTCAGTCCATTCAGAGCATTAAATGACGCGACATAAAAAGCTGCGCAGAGGTTGCTGTCAACACAATTCTCGAGAAGCCCATGAGCCGTCACAAGTTCGACCCTTCCGCTTCAAGCATGCCGAAAGGGCCTCTATAAATACTACAATCTCTTGCCTTTTCATAGTTTTGCATCTTCTTCATCTTCTCCAAATATTCAAATTTTAACTAAGTTCTTCCATTCTTATCTTCTTTCTGTGTACATTTTTTCGTCTTCTCACTTCAAAACTCGATTGTTATCATGGCCAAAACTTCCAAAACGGTTCCACAAAAAGAGGGAGTCTCTTCTTCATCACGCCCGTCCAAGGGCAAGTCAAAAATTCCTCCTACCATCGAGAAATGCATCCCTGGCCCTTTCGACACCATTTCTGACTTCACAATAGAAAAACCCCTTTTGACATCGAGCCGATGCGAGCCCATGTCCCGATACATAAGTGTGATATCGGATATAGAGAGGGTAAAACTTGACTGCCGCTGGGGGGAGGCGGCCTGATTAGAGATCCCTACGGTTGATGAAAGCATAGTCACGGACAAGGCTGGCTTTTTCAGTGCATATACATACCCATTCACCTTAGGCCCCATTGATTCTTCTTCTCCACCGATTGACCTGGTGATTCTTGATTTTTCCATCAATACCGAGTGACACTCGGTCAGATCTATCCTTCTCTTTAGAGGATCATATACATGTTTCGACATATTGCCAACATGGTTGAGGGAATGACTTTTACCCTCGACCATATGATCAAATTGTACATCCCTCGCCTCTTCCGCGGGGGCCTAATTAAACTGCACCACCGATCCGCCAAGGCGTTTCCTCGCCTGTATCGACGAGGATAATGATCGGGGATGGATGAGCCAATTTTTCAGATTCATAACTTCAGACGTCATCCCCGACGATAGACTGACATTCCCGGAGGAGTGGAATATGAAACGTAAGTATCCCCATGCTGATTATGATTTAACACCTCTTTTTTCTTTCTACCGGTTCTGAATACTCTTTCTTTCGACTGTGTAGCTACTGTCTAGTTCCCCGGTGCAGTACAGGACCTTCCGGGTGGATCAGGATTTTGTACTCCGCCTTCCCATATAACAAACATGTATGGCGTGAGCTGGCTAAGACAAGGTGGCAGGCAAAGAACCACGGTATGCTCTTGTTGCTACTGTTTTCTCATTATTTATAAGAACTTTTGATGATGATATTTTTAATATAACACGTTTTTGCAGGCCTCGACGAAGACGTGTTGATGAGACCTCCCCCACCTGGTGTGGAAGAGGCTCCGAAGACCGCCAAAGATAAGAAAAGGAAGAAGGAGGCCTCGGCGGAGTCTCCAAAATCAAAAAGGACAAAGGCTCGGAGGCCCAAAACCGATGCCACCATCTTGTCCTCAACGACTGCTGAGAGCCTGCGGGCCGAGGAAGAAAGTGACGATGCCTGCCGTTTGGTACAAAGGGAAAAACGAAGCACTGATGCTTCAAGAGATTTTGGCGGTCGTCTTCTGAGTTAGAGGCGGCCGATGCGGACCCGCCATGCGTAGAGGAGACCCTCGAAGAGGGTTTGGGTGCAGTCCTCGAGATGCTCATCGGACATGGTACAGTCCGTGTTGAGGAGCTCGGAGGGCTTGCTACTTGAGCTTTTCGAGATCGGGAAGAAACCTTGATAAAGGCTAATGCCGCCGGGGGGTTTCACTCGGGCCCGTCGCTTTCTCCAGGGGAGATACGGGATGCTCAAGTTAGGGGTGTTACCGATCTAGAGACCTCTCATGGAGAGGATGATACATTTACAGACTATTTCGGTATATGAGTAGACCGATGTTGATTCCCCAGTTTCTCTCGAGGAATCTAAGAGGCTCCAAAAGCAGGTGACATTTGAGAAATAATATGCTATTCTTTGATTTTCTAATCTTGTTTTCTGATTTCCCTTCTCTGTGTTGCAGGTCAAGAAGCTGTATGATCAAGCCTTGTCCAATATGCAAGATGAGTTGACTCATCGTGGAGAGGAGCTTGAGAATCTCATGTCGGAGTTGGTTGAGCTGAAGGCTTTATGCGCTCGAAAGGAGGAGGAATTGACCAACCTCCGGGTAAGCTCGGAGAGAGCACTTTGGGAGAGGGCCGACTTCACCGAGCAGGTATGCCGGTATCCACACTTTTATTCTGAGTTTCCATGCTTGGTGTTGATCGACTTACTTGATGTTTTTCAGATTAGGCAGAAGGACGCCCTGGTGGAGCGGCTTCGAGAGGAGGTTGCGGCCAAGGATGCCAAAATCCTAGAGCTGGCTCGGTTGAATGATGTCGCGGTTTCAGAGAGGGAGGCACTTCGGGGGAAGTTATCATCGGTTCAATACTTTCTTCGAGGCGCTCAGGAGGAGTCTGCTGCACTATCTATGGCCAAATCTGAGGCCAATGAATACGTCTCCTCATACAAGAGAGATGTTGCTGCTGCGAATGATCGGGCCAAAGAGATATCCGAGAAGGCCGAGCTAAAGCTGGCTTGGGCAGTTGCCTATGACCGCATTCAATCCAGGAGGCAAGATCTCGAGGAAGTGAGCGCTAAGGGCGGATCTCTCTGCCGAGATCGAAGAAGCCAGGGCCCTGGAGGAAGAATCGGAGATGTCGACCACGTCAGACGAGGGTTCTGGATGCGACTCGGATAGCAGCGAAGGCGAAGAGTAGATTCTCCTGTTATTTTGCTTTTTTCTCTTTTTGTATATGGGACCCTTGGGGGAAATTTTGTAGAAACATCTTTTTAAATGTATTTTTTTTGAAATAAAACACCTCGTTTTACATATCTACAAACTTTGTTCTGTAATGTCTGCGCAAAAGTTAACTTTCAAGATTCGACCTTTAGCCCTTCGGAACCCGTACTTGCAATATAGGACCACCTCGAGATCGGACGCCTTCTTGAGATTAGGTCGGCATGGGAACTTCGATATCTCGAACATTGTGAGATAGTGTCACTTATGTGATATGACCGCGAAGTGACCAAGGTGGCCCCACCGGTACACTTCCCCAAATGTTATGCCAACTTTGCTAGAATTAAATGGCTTTCAAAGTAGTTGAATGGCCACTGCTTACTTTATATATATTATTGCTTCCTCTTCATTCTAAGTCTTGCGACTTTGCAAAACTAACTTTTCTCTCAACGTTCTCTTCCTTTTCTCATCTTGCGAACCTATTTTCATCTCTTCCCTTTTACCTTTGTTTGAGTAGTTATGGTTGCTGTGCCCGAATCTTTTCACCAAGAAGAGGGAAATTCTTCCTCTGCCCCTAGCCTGGCCGGTAGTACACCGCCGGCGTATGGTGAATTAACCTTGTACTGTTTTGCTCCAAAGAAAGACTTTGCATTAGAGAAACCCTTCGATGCCCCGGGTTGTCGAGAGAACGCTTCGAGGTTCATCCAATCGATAGAAGAAGAAAACTACCTCGAGGCCGTGAGGAGAGACTGCGGCTGGGGGGGAAATGTGATGTTGCAAATACCTTCTCGGGAAGAGAACATCATGACTTACGTAGAGGGATTCTTGACCGTGTATACGTGCTAATTTACATTAGGCCCCCTCGACCGACTTGTGCTTGAATTCTGCAAAAGGTACCGAGTCACCCTGGCTCAGATTCATCCGTCCTTTTGGTGGATAGTGCTGATGATGAGGTACGGAAAGGGCTGAGCTCGAGTTTACCCTCACTCACCTTATTAGATTATATCGGCCTCAGCATTGTCGAGGCCTGATTGCATTACGATGCCGGTCCACCAGGCCTTTCATTGCCAGCAATGATGAGGACCGAAACGGAGGATGAATGAGTCAGTTTGTTCGAGAGAGGACCGTCGATATCATTCCAACAAAGTTCCTACCATTTACCGAAAAATGGAACTTCAAACTTAAGTTCCACGTCGTACCTTAGTGTATTTTGCTCTGATCAATTTATAAGAGTGCTTTTTTTTCTCCTTTTCAGTGGTCCCCTGGGTGCCGGGGAGGTCCGTCATCTTGCGGACTGGACTCGGAGGCTGGCAGCTTCCTCAACATATGACGAACGCAAGTGGCGTGATCTGTCGAAGAGCAGATGAGAAGAAAAGCACCACGGTATGAGCCGCATGGTTGCCCTTTTGATGAATGTTCCCTTTTGTGTGTACTAACTCTACCACCGCAGGTGTTGGTGGGTTTTCCGAAATGAGACTGTACCCCTTTGAGGAGAGGGAAGGCCCGAGGGAGGACAATAAGCGAAAGAGATACTCTGCAGACGAGGACTTTCTTAATGAGGCGGGGCCTTCTCGGAGACATAAAAGAGATGTCGTTGCTGAGGAGAGCTTTATATACATCGGTCATTCTGCGGACATCAGATCTCCACGGGAAGATGATTCTTTGTCTACGGCTCGAGCTGGGGGCCCTTCCGAGGTTGCTGATTCTGCCAGGCCCGAGACCTCTAATTTTGAAGAAGAGGTTCCTCGAGAGAGAAAAAGCAAGAGTCCTCCACCATCGTCTGCCTGCCCTCGAAGGTACTTCGAGGGACGCTCGGGACCAGGGGCCACCCGAACCAAGTGAGGTTTTGAGTGGGCATGCCTCTATTGAGAGCAGTTCAACTGGGGCCGACGGGGCCAGGCCGGTAGATGCATGTGCAACTTTTGAGGAGGCTAAGCAGCTCTGTTCTGAGGTGAGCTTTGATCGGCCTTGCTGGATTTTATCTATGAATCTTCGTTCTTTGAACTGAAGTTTCTCTTCTGTAGGTTTTTGACAAACTCAAGCTCGAGCTGCTTCGCTGTGAGACCAGGTTGCGGGAAGCTTTGGGTAAGGAAAAATCTCTCAAGCTTCTTTGCAATAAGAAGACAAAAGAGTTGATACATCTTTGGGCGGAGATGCATCGGAGTCAGAATCATGAAGGCAATCTCGAGCGTCAGGTACCCCTTACCCTGAAGGAGTACGTTCTTCCTTTCTCATTTATGGGAACTAATGCTTTGGTGATTCAGATGCAGAGAAAGACAGAAGCATTGGAGCGCCTTTCGGGCGAATTCGGGCAAGTTAATTCCGAGTTCCAAGCGTTGAAAGCGCAGATAGGCTCATCGGCCCTTAGGTTTTTAAATCAGCCCTGAGGCTTTTTGGATCGGTATGACCTGTAGCTGGCGACTCGGGCGCTTACGCGCTAGGTCGGTACGACCTTTGGTGTAGCTGGCGACTCAGGCTCTTATGCATTTGGCCCCTAGGCACTTTAGTTAACCGTTTGGGGCTCATTCTCCAAGTCGGATTCGACTCAAGCTCATCGGTCCTTAGGTTTTTAAATCGGTCCTGAGGCATTTTGGGTAGGTATGACCTGTAGCTGGTGACTCGGGCTCTTACGCTTTAGGTCGGTACGACCTTTAGTGTAGCTGGCAACTTGGGCTCTTACGCTTTTGGTCGGTACGACCTTTAATGTAGCTAGTGACTTGGGCTCTTACGCTTTAGGTCGGTACGACCTTTAACCTGTTCTTTTCGAAGTTATTTCAAAGTAATTGGAGGCCTGTGATTTTATGGCGATATTCGGACGTCTCCGAGTCGCTTTAGTTTGGTCGGAGCCTTATGACGGTGGTCATTTGTATTTGGCCGTAGCCTTTTAGTCCCCCGAGTGAGATAGCCTTGACGTCTATATCAAGGATATGCCTTTTTAGGGTCTTATAAGTTCGATATATAGCCTTGAATTTGTTATCGGGATTATGCCTTTTTATGGTCTTATGAGCCAGTACATGCCTTGCTTGAGGTCTTATAGTTTTGATGTTGCCTCATGGAGGGCTTATGAGTTTTAAGTTGCCAGCCCTGAGGTCTTATGGCTATGAGTCGACTGTCGAGAATAGTGCCTGAGCCAAAGTTGAAATTGCCTCATGGAGGGCTTATGTTGTTTGATGTTGCCTCGTGGAAGGCTTATGAGTTCGAAGTTTCCAGCCTTGAGGTCTTACGACTTCGAGTTAGATAGCTTGATGAGCCGACATTCGAGGGCAGTCCCCGAGTTGGAGTTGGTATTGCCTCATGGAGGGATAATGTGCTTGAAGTTTCCGCCCTGAGGTCTTATGGATTCGAGCTCTTGGTGACTCGATGGGATGACTGTCGAGGACAGTTCCCTAGTAGTCGGTTAATTTTGGGACTTGGGTCCGCTTCTTGTAAAAATAGCAAACTTTTCTGACGCGCGAAGTGTTTTGATGATAAAAGATTCTTCTCCAATTACTTGGTACAAGTATACATGTTTTTACCATTGAGGTTTCGATTGTTCTATGTGGACACAGTTCATTCGACTGTTTGGTCCAGTACATCATTCTCCTGTCGAGACCCTCTTTGGCATATTTTAGTGATCTCCCGAGGGGATGCCCCCAGTATTTGAGGTTGATCGGAGAGAAGCCTTGAATACTTGGTGAGTTCTTCTCAGGTAGCATATGGGTGTTTCCTCGTTAAAAACCTCATCAGTAAAACCCATTTGGGATAAAATCCAACGTGAGGGAAAAAGAGCGCAACGCATTCTTTAAAACCTAAGGCCTTCGAGCTGGAGAGTTCTCCGATTTTTTTCATTCGAACACCTGCACATATGTTAGTTTAAAATGTGAAGGAAAAAGGGAGAGGGTTGTACCTTAACTGTGGTGGCGGTCAAGCCTCGATATGCTTTAGTTACTCGTTCCAAGGATGTGGCATGATCCTTTAATCGTGCATCGAGGATGCAGTTTTTGATTGCTTACTCGGCTACTTACTTGTTTTTTGGCTCCTTCGATGCAGAAGGTGCCGTCGTTGGTGCCATGTCGTGCACTGCGAACATTTCTTTTGCCGCGTGTTGTTCCCCATATACCGTTTTTATTCCATCCTTCGTGGGGAACTTCATCATTTGATGAAGGGTTGACGGTACCGCCCTCATACTGTGGATCCATGGACTTCTGAGCAATGCGTTGTATCTCATGTCGCCTTCGATGACATGGAACTTGGTGTTTTGAGTTGTATCGGACACGCTGACTAGGAGGGTGATTTCCCCTTTCACTGTTTCGCTCGCCATGTTGAATCCGTTGATGACACGAGAGGCGGGCACGTTCTGGTCGAGCAAATCGAGTTGCTGTAGCATCTTCGACCGAATTATATGTGTCGAGCTACCTGGATCCACGAGCACACGTTTAGTTTGAAATTTATTCAGAAGAAAAGAAATTACCAGTGCTCCATTGTGAGGTTGAGACAAGGTCTCGATGTCCTCTTTACTGAATGAAAGAGCATCTTCGGTCATGTATCTCCGAGTTCGCTTTTCTCGGGTGATGGATACTTTTATTCGTTTTAAAATGGGTCCCTGGGTGACGTCGACTCCTCCGATAATCATGTGGATGACGTGTTGTGGTTCTTCTGTTTCATTTTTCCTGTTTGCCTCTCTTTCCCGGAATTGGTTTTTGGCTTGGTCACTGAGGAACTCTCGAAGGTGCCCCTTACTAATCAGTCGGGCCACCTCTTCTCGGAGCTGTCTGCAGTCCTCGGTCCTATGGCCGTGCGTACCGTGAAATTCACATATTAGGTTGGGGTTCCTTTGAGAAGGATCTAATAGCACGGGTCTTGGCCACCTGGTGTCTTTGATTTTACCTATGACTGATACTATATCTAAAACATCAATGTTGAAATTGTACTCAGATATCCGAGGAGCTTCTATCGGCCTTGTGTGCCTGTCGAACCTTGCTTTGTTTACGAGCCCCCGAGGATTTTGGATTCGGTCCATCCTTTGATCACTTTGAGGTATGTTTCGCCTTGGGATATTTCTCTGATTCTCCATGTATGGTTGATACCTTTCTTTGATTAGCCTTGGCTCTCTCTCTGGAAGCCTCGATTCCTTTGCTAAGACTCTGCTAGGATACACCGAGCCCGAGGGGGCTTCTAATTGGTCGTCCTCGACCCTGATCTTTGATTGATACCTGTTGTGTACATCCTCCCAAACCATGATGGGGTACTCGATTAAATTCTGCTTCAGCTTCTTCGAAACTATCGAGCTTCGCTCATTCAAGACTTGAGTGAAGGCTTGCACCGCCCAGTCGTCGGAAACTGGTGGTAATTCCATTCGTTCCAGTTGGAAGCGTGAACTCCCTCAACATCTCGTTCTCTATTTGTTTGATTTTGAAGACATTAGATTTCCTTGTACTGACCTTGATGGCACCAGCATGTGCCTTTACAAAGAAGTCTGCCATCATGGTAAATGAATCTATCGAGTTCGGGGGCGGGTTATGATACCACATCATGGCCCCTTTGGATAGTGTTTCTCCGAATTTCTTCAACAGAACTGATTCAATATCTTCATCTATTAGGTCATTCCCTTTCACAGCACAAGTGTAGGCAGTAATGTGCTCATTGGGGTCTGAGGTCCCGTTGTATTTCAGGAGATCAGGCATTCTGAATTTCTTCGGGATGGGCTTCAGAGCCGCACTCGATGGGAATGGCTTTTGCACGAACTTCTTTGAATCCACGCCCTTATGAATCGGCGTTGCGCCCGGGATCTGATCGACCCTCGAGTTATAGGTCTCCATTTTTTTGTCATTGGCTTCTATCTTCCTTTCGCCTGATTCAATCCTTTTTCTGAGGTCCTCGAGCATCTTCATAATAGCAGGGTCAGTTGCTGACCTGTTGTTGCTCGACCTCTCCGGTGCCTGTTCACCTCGAGGAGCTGTTTCCGGTGGCGCTGTGCTTGGAGTTTTTTGATGGCTTTGCAGCTGAGCAATAGCCACTTGTTGTGCTTGCAACATCTCAAAAATGACTTGAAGGCTGACTTCCCTTTCCCTTTGAGAAGGGGCTCTCTGTTCTTCACGTTGTTCTCCCTTGGGCACACTTCCGTCTATATGAGAGCTTACATCGACATGTTGAGCGTTGCGCGAGCCTTCATAGGTGGGGATTTGCACAGGTGCCCCCTCAGGGTTTTTTGGTGGTACACCGGTACCTGAAGTAGTTGCGTCGTTCTCTCCATGATCCTCAGGACCGTTAATTTCATGTGTATTTACTGAATTAGACATTTTTTGACCTGAAATTGAAGATTCTTGGACAAGAAAAGGTGTAAAGAATGACTTACATGTTCAGGAAACCAGCACTAAAACAATCACTATTATTTTTAGCCCCACGGTGGGCGCCAAACTGTTTACCGGGAAAATGGTAATTACAATTATATTTGATTTTGTGGTTCTAAAAATACGTGATCTATTTTAATACCAGTTGTTTAGGCAATAGATGCTAAATGAGAGGTGAGAAAACGAAATAAAAGCGAGGGATAACAAGATTATGGAAATCGAGCAGTGGAGAGACAGGGTCTCGAGGTTGGTCTGGATGGGCCTCGAGGTCGAGCTCAAGGGCTCGATAATGTGTGGTAGAAAGTAATTCGACAGTGCCAAAGGCCTCTAATATGGCCTCTTTACGATCAATAATGAGCAATGAATAAAGAACAATTAATGAACACAACAAATGAAAGACAATAAATCAATGAGACAATTTGTAAAGAATGTTTGAGTTAGAGAGCAGAGAATGTTCTTAGTCTTGTGTATTGAGTATCATGTGTAATTAATGCAAAGAGAGATGGTTGGTACAACCATTTAATGCCACGGTACGGGCTTGTACTATTTTGTGTATTTTGTCAGCTTTAACCACGGGCCCCTTGGGAATTTCTCGCCTTTCCGCGTCGATCTTCGATTTGTACTGCCTCGAGTTCGAGGGCCTTCGATATGCCCCCTCGATGCCAAAACTCGAACCTTCAAGACTTCTAAGCGTCATAGTGACTGTAAAATCGGGCTCTCCGATTTTAGCTGTATACACTCATGTTGTTGTATAATTTTAACTGCAACATTATACGCAAAACTGTTGTTAACAACAACGTTATTTTGGTTCCAACTTTTTTCCCGTAGAGACATAACTTATTGAGATCTCTTCATTTTCATCATTTCCAAGTACTAGAACCTCATGTGAGGTCTTATCAATTACTATGTCTTTATGCTCCTCTTGAGCAGTTACCTCCATGTTATGATCAACTTGATAATTTTCTCCTTCCTTTTTCGGGAATTTTTATCCTTGGACCCAATTGGTCTACTACGTTTAAGGCGTGGCCTAGACTCATTTGCATTATCATATTGTCCAATTAGGACATCAACTCGAATTGGAGCATTTACAGCTGGAATATGTGATTTAGTAACCCGTGGAAGGTTAGTAAATGCATATGGCAATTAATTTGCAACATTTTGCATACAAATGATTTTTTGAACTTCTTGTTCACATTGATTTGTACGAGGGTCCAAATGAGATAGAGATAATACGTTCCAATCTATCTCTTTTTCCAGCTGTTTATTTTCTCCCTCTAATGTTGGAAAAACTGATTCATCAAAATGACTATCAGCAAATCTGGATATAAACAAATCTCCTGCCATAGGCTCCAGATATTTAATAATAGAAGGAGATTCATAACCAACATCTACTCCCAACCTTCTTTGGGACCCATCTTTGTGCGTTGTGGTGGAGCAATTGGAACATATACCGCACATCCAAAAATTCTTAGATGGAAAATATTTGGCTCCTGACCAAAAGCCAACTGTAATGAGGAGACTTCATGATAATCGGTTATCCTTATGTGCACAAGTGTTGCTGCATGCAGAATAGCATGTCCCCACACTGAAAGGGGAAGTTTTGCCTCATTAGCAATGGTCTAGCTATTAATTGGAGGTGTTTAATCAATGATTGTGGTAGATCATTTTGAGTATGGACATGAGCAACCGGATGCTCAACTTTTATTCCAGTAACCATACAATAATCAGTAAAGGCCAGATATATTAATTCACCAGCATTATCAAGACGAATTGTCTTAATAGCATAATATCGAAATTGTGTTCTTTACCTTATTATTTGGGCCAACAATCTCGCAAATGCCATATTACGAGTTGACAATAAGCACACATGTGACCATCGTGTAGATGCGTCTATCAAAACCATAAAATACTTGAATGGTCCACATGGAGGGTGAATAGGCCCACATATATCACCATGTATACGTTACAAAAATGCAGGGGATTCAATCCCAGCTTTAGTTGTTGATGGTTTAATAACCAATTTTCCTTGAGAACAAGCAGCACAAGAGAATTCCTTAAATTGAAGAATCTTCTTGTTCTTCAATGTGTGCCCATTTGAATTCTCTATTATTCTACGCATTATGTTAGAACCGGGATGGCCTACAGGTCATGCCAAATGATAAAATCGTTAGAAGTAGTAAACCTTTTGTTTACTCTGGCATATGATTCAACCACACCAATATTTGTGTGGTACAATCCAGAAAAAAATGCGTGTAATTTTTCGTGCACACATTTTTCCCTGCTCTTATTGTAGTAATATAAAGGTATTCAACCTTTCCTTCGTTAGAGGTCTCAACAACCTCAAGATTGAATTCCACTTGCAAGGTATATATCTACGACCTAGTGTTCAAATTGTTGCTACACATTTCTTTTATGTGGAATCTACTTCGTTTGGATTTACTCAATTAGAATTATGGGTTGTCTTGTAAAAGGAAATATGACAATTATACTGAGTGCATTCTTAATTCCTAAAAATGTTTAGTTTTTAAACATAAAACTAAAGTCGTACTTGGACACATACAATTATCTATTATATTTTTAATTCAATTGTTGACATGTTTGTTAGAATAGTTAAGATTGGTTGAAATAGTTTTTCCTACTATTTTAACACTCTATCAAATGACTTCCTGATTTCATTCCTTACGACTAATGGTTTTCGGGAAAAAAATGTTTTTATTTATTTTGAAGAATTATATGTTTATATTTATTATTGCGGCATAACTAATTCATTTATTTTTATGATGATTAACTGATCAATTGTGTTATTATTTTTATGGGATATGATCATATTGACCCTTTTTGAAAATATTTTCGTTTATTTCCTTTTACTATTTCTAATTGATTTATTTTTTTTGATAGTTTTTACTATGTCGAATTTGTCAAAGCTTGAGTTTGTGGCACTTGACATTTCTGGAAAGAATTATCTATCATGGGTTCTCAATGCTGAGATTCACTTAGCCGCTAAAGGCCTTGGTGACACCATTACTCAGGGTAATGAGGCATCAAGCTAGGACAAAGTGAAGGCCATCATTTTCCTTCGTCATCATTTAGATGAAGGTTTGAAGGTTGAATATTTAACAATGAATGATCCACTTGAATTATGGACTGGACGGAAGGAAAGGTATGATCACCTTAAGGCTACGGAATTTTCAAGGGCTCGATATGGGTGGATGCACTTACAGTTGCAAGATCTTAAGACCGTAAGTGAGTATAACTCTGTTATATTTCGAATAACTTCCCAATTAAAATTATGTGGGGATGTTATGAATGATGAGGATTTTGTAGCGACCCGACCGGTCGTTTTGAGCTCTAGCGCGTCGTTCAGCGGTTTGAGGCCGTGAGAAGCTTCATTTCAGGTATTATGACCCATGGGCGTGGTCGGAATTGAATTTCAGGAAGTTTAGAGTTGGTTTGAATTTCAGGTATCATTTCAGTGATGTTGATGTCCGTATGGGATTTTGAGTTTGGGAATAGCTCCGTATGGTGATTTTGGAGTTGGGAGCGCGATCGGAAGTGAATTTGGATGTCCGTAGGTCATTTTGAAGTCATTTGGCTAAAGATAGAAATTTGAAGGTTTTGAGAAATCCGACCGGAAGTGGAAATTTTGATATCAAGGTTGGAATGCGATTCCGAAAGTTGGAGCAGGTCTGTAATGTCGAATATGACTTGTGTGCAAAATTTGGGGTCAATCGGACGTGATTTGATAGGTTTCGGCATCGGATGTAGAAGTTGGAATTTCTAAGTTCATAAAGTTTAAATTTTGGTGTGATTCGTGATTTCGGCGTTGTTTGATGTGATTTGAAGCCTCGAGCAAGTCCGTGTGAGGTTATGAGACTGAGTAGAGTGATTGGACGGGGTCCTGATGGCCTCGGGTGTGTTTCGGGGTGTTTCGGGGTGGTTCCGGATTATTTCCAAGTGAATGGTTGCTGTTGTTTTTCTGATGTTTTGGGGGTTCAGTGCGATCGCGGCCTTAGTTGTGCGATCGCAGAGAAGGATTTGGAGGGAGCTAGAAAAAGGGCTTGTGCGATCGCAGGCATGCTTGTGCGATCACGGAGAAGGATTTGAGGGAGCTGGAAAAAGGCATGTGCAATAGCATGCATGCTTATGCGATCGCGGAGAAGAAAATCTGGGCAGCATACTTGGCCTGTGTGATCGTGGCTAATTGTGTGCCATCGCACAGAAGGTTTTCCTGGGCAGTGTTCAATTTAAAACGGATTTTTGCCATTTCTCTCATATATCTCTCATGGTTGGGGGGATTTTGGAGGATTTCAAAGGGTGATTTCCATCAAGCATCAAGAGGTAATTGATTCCTTCTCATTTCCAAGTTAATTCAAGGTTTATACATGGAAATAGACATGAAAATTGTGAGAAAATTGAAAATATTAAAGAAACCTAGAAAATGGTAATTTGGATTTTTAGCCACGAATTTGAGCATAGAATTTAGTTTAAATTGTATATTTGAACTAGTAAAGCTATGGGTAGGATTTATCTTCGAAAAATTTCGGATTTCGGGCACGTGGGCCCGGGGGCATTTTGGTCATTTCACTAAGCAGGGTTGGGAAATTATATAATTTGGAATTGTTGCAAATATTAGAGTATATTTTCATTGGTTTGCCATGAATTGGATAGTTTTGGGGCGTTGTGCGTCCGTTAGAGTCGTCGGAAGGGCTTGGAAGCCGGTTATGGAATTTCGGAGCGAGGTAAGTCTCCTTTCTAACCTTGTGAGGGGGAATTGTCTCCCTAGGTGAATTAATTAAGTGTGTGCTATTATCTTCGGGGGGCTACGTACACACGAGGTGACGGGAGTCCGTGCGTAGCTACTATTATGCCATGTCCGGGTAGCCTAGGACCCACTAGCATGCCTTACGTGTTGTACCCGTGATCTTTCCTGTATTACTTGACTGCTAATATAATCGAAATCGTAATTTGATATCTAAAGAAGACTAGAGTTCATTTTCTTAATCACCTGGAAAGAGAATTGTTTTCCTCCATGGATAATCGTATATTTGATAAAGTGATATTATTGGACATTATTAGACTTGGAAAATAAATTTCGAAAAGGACTTAAACACTATTTTATTGGTTTTTTTAAAAGAAAAAATCTGTCATTTACTTGAGTATTTGCTTTCCCGATGTATTCAGGGTGGACTGTTGATTGTGCCTGACTGCATGTGACCGCTTCGCAATTTACCTTCCGCGAGCGGAGTGTTATTTCCCCCACTCTCATGGGAGCGGGCCGTACGCCATGCGGATTGAAAGATGCACTTATGGTTCGGACCGGTGTATTAGCAAGTTGTTACAGCTAAGGGAAAGGAGTAAAAGGGTGATTGTGCGAGGGATTTTAATAATGCGCGCAACAGTTGGCCCTGTTAGACCAGGGTTAGGCTTTGAAAGATTCAGAATGTATGCTTAAGGCATAGGCGAGTTGTAAGGATAGTGAATCAGTCACGTGTTTCATTGAAAAGGGTGTTTATGTGCTAGGAGAGCCATGGAGCTGATTGTATTCGGGGCCAGTCAGAGTGGGTGACTCTTGATAGCGGTCCTAGTGAATCCAAAAGTTAAGAATGTGGTATTTAAGGGTTAAAGGCAGCAGTATGATTAAGAATCGAGCTTTTGCAGTATGATTTCTGAGAACAAGGAAAATGGTTGGAGTTTTCTATGTTATTTCAGCATGCAGGGTAGTATTGGAGGAGTGGGAGAAATAAACTCCGGGTTGTAGAAAGATTATCAAGAGGGTGTGAGACGGGTTGCGGGATTTAGGCAGCATGGTCTCGTGAATCAAGGTCACTCGGGATGAGTGAGGGTTGAGTTTGCTATGAGTTGAAGGAAGTTGCTACTATTCCTGAGGCAAGTGAAGATGATTAAAAGATCGATTGAGTAGCCATGGTTGAAATGCCACATTTACGGCAGTGATCAGTTCCTTCAGTGTGATTAAGTTATGCATGTGGTTTGTGCCGGTACGTGCGGGGCTTGTCGGTCGTCGTAATGTATTTCATGTGGGAGCATTTGAGTGCTATGGCCTGTCAGGTGTAGGCGGATCCTGGAAGGGTTATGGTGGTATAGACCACCACTTAAGGATTTGCATGTTGGGTGACTGTGGGAATTCACTCGTGTGTTGAGATGGTACTCCTGAATTGAGTTAAGTAAAAGGTTTCTATATGATGAAGTGTTCACCCTATTGGTGGTTCAGAAGTTATGATGGAATTCTTGCGCTACCTCATATTGGCATGTTAGGTGCGGTAACCAGTATGTAACGGGGAGTAAGAATCGAGATTGCGGTTCGGTGCTAATAAGGATTTCATGAGCTCGGAAGAGCAAGAAAAAGTGATTTGACAGTTCAGAATAAGCTGGGGTTATCTTCAGTGCCACCTGAGATTGATATTCGGTGGAAGAGACTTTGTACCCTGGTTATGGGTTCTTGATTTGTCTTACAGCGTAGTATGGCCAGTGGTGGATGTGCAGACTTGCTACCTTGTGTTGAAGGTCGTGGAAGCATGACCGCGAAAAGATTGTATAAGTGTGACATGTAGTCACTTGATGGATTGAAGATTTGGACTGAGTATAAAGGAGTGCAATATTGTTTATTTGAGAATTTATGCCTGAAAGGCGTCCAGTTCATTTGGTTGTGGATCGTGGGGTGTTTGTCCCGGATATGATGGTTGTTCTCGCGTATTATGAGAGACAGTGGGTTAATATAGATCGTGGTAAAAGCTATTAGCTTAGTTTGGTGCGAGCAAGGTAGACTCGATGTTTGTGGATGGATTTAAATATGATTATGGGCTCTGTATGATCCAGACATGTTCATTTTAGTAGAGAGCTTTTCATGGAAAGGTATTAGAACAACAGATGTTTCTCCGTCTTCGTCAAATTTATCGATATTGTGATTTGTGCCGTGTGAGTTGTGAAACGGCTTGATAATTTCCTATGTGTTGAGGTCCCACATAGTGGGGATGTTATGTGAGCAGGATAGCTCTTGATATCCAGAGTGTATATATATATATATATATATATATCATGAGGTGCATTAGGAGCATCAGATTCGTAGAATTTTGGCTATTAGGGTTCAGGGAACGTCATTGTGGTTAGATGATGAACTTTGTGGTGCATGGTGCTAATTCAGAAAAGGCATGCAGTCATGTTCTGGTATATCATGTGGTGGTTGATACGGTGTTTATATATTGGAAGTAGGCCTGGCAGAGAATTTCAAGTGCNGCCGCAACAGTGTGATGATGAGTAAGGTTCCTATATTTATTCTTTCTTATGTTCTACTTCCTATAATCTGAGAAAAGAGTTCATATTAGTTGTGTGGGTTGAATAGTCCCTTCCTGAGTCATTTCTTATTATCATGTTCGAGTTATGGTCTATTGGCGCGATGTGGTATCATGTGAGGCTGTTGGCCATGTTTGGGGTAATTGGTTGTCTGAGCAGTTCGTACTGGGTGAGACGAGATTATCGGATCAGGGATCAGTGTGATAAGGTTACGTGAAGTGTATATTAAAGAACAAATACCATTATTCAGGTTCATAATGAGGTGATGATTCTAGTCAAGATGAGATATTTAATGATTTGTTAACTCTGCAGTTGGGTATGAATTTCCACACATCTCCTCTATTGTGGTGGTATCATCAGCATTATAGCAGGATGTATGTATATATATCATGAGGTGCATTGGGAGCATCAGATTCGTGGAATTTTGGCTATTAAGGTTCAGGGAACGTCATTGTGGTTAGATGATGAATTTTGCGGTGCATGGTGCTAATTCAGCAAAGGTATGCAGTCATGTTCTGGTATATCGTGTGGTAGTTGATATGGTGTTTATATATTGGAACTAGGCCTGGCAGAGAAATTTCAGGTGTTGGAATTGGATTCTGAGCTTATTATATGGATAAAAGAAGAAATCTTCAGATTTGATCAAGCTAATGTACTCAATTGGGTTGTGGTAGCATAGGAAGGTGCTCGGGGTGTTAAACAGTGATTTCAAATAACTCTAGAGCAGTTATTAGCACGTTCGAGGACGAACGTCAGTTTAAGTGGGGGTGAATGTCACGACCCGACCGGTCATTTTGAGCTCTAGCACGTCGTTCAGCGGTTTGAGGCCGTGAGCAGCTTCGTTTCAGGTATTATGACATTTGGGCATGATCGGAATTGAATTTCAGGAAGTTTAGAGTTGGTTTGGAAAGAAAATTCTCATTTCAGAAGCCTTAAGTTAGAGAAATGGACTAAGATTGGAATTTTGAGTAAACGACCTCAAAATCAGGATTTGAGGGTTCCTGCAGGTTCGTACGATGATTTAGGACTTGGGAGTATGTCCGGATCGGGTTTTGGATAAGCCGGGAACGTTTTGATGCATATTGTGGAAGTCAGCATTTTTGAAGAAAATTCCTAAGTTTGGCTTGAAGCGCATTTCAGTGATGTTGATGTCCGTTTGGGATTCCGAGTCTGAGAATAGCTCCGTATGGTGATTCTGGAGTTGGGAGCACAATCGAAAGTGAATTTGGGTGTTCGTAGGTCATTTTGAAGTCATTTCGCTAAAGATAGAAATTTGAAGGTTTTGAGAAATCCGACCGGAAGTGGAAATTTTGATATCAAGTTCGGAATGCAATTCCGGAAGTTGGAGCAGGTCCGTAATGTCGAATATGACTTGTGTGCAAAATTTGGGGTCAATCGGACGTGATTTGATAGGTTTCGGCATCAGATGTAGAAGCTGGAAATTTCTAAGTTCATAAAGTTTGAATTTTGGTGCGATTCGTGATTTCGGCGTTGTTTGATGTGATTTGAAGCCTCGAGCAAGTCCGTGTAAGGTTATGGACTGAGTCGTGTGATTGGACGGGGTCCCAAGGGCCTCGGGTGTGTTACGGGGTGGTTCCGGGTTATTTCCAAGTGAATGGTTGTTGCTGTTTTTCTGGTGTTTTGGGGGTTCAGTGTGATCGCGGCCTTAGTTGTGCGATCATGGAGAAGGATTTGGAGGGAGCTGGAAAAAGGGCCTGTGCGATCACAGGAATGCTTGTGCGATCGCGGAGAAGGATTTGGAGGGAGCTGTAAAAAGGCATGTGTGATCGCATGCATGCTTGTGCGATAGCGGAGAAGAAAATCTAGGCAGCATACTTGGCCTGTGCGATCGCAGCTATTTGTGTGCGACCGCACAAAAGGTTTTCATGGGCAGTGTTCAATTTAAAATGGATTTTTGCCATTTCTCTCATATATCTCTCATGGTTGGGGAGATTTTGGAGGATTTCAAAGGGTGATTTTCATCAAGAGGTAAATGATTCCTTCTCATTTCCAAGTTAATTCAAGGTTTATACATGGAATTAGACATGAAAATTGTGGGAAAATTGAAAATCTTAAAGAAACCTAGAAAATGGTAATTTGGATTTTTAGCCACGAATTTGAGCATGGAATTTAGTGTAAATTGTATATTTGAACTAGTAAACCTATGGGTAGGATTTATCTTCGAAAAATTTTGGATTCCGGGGCACGTGGGCCCGAGGGCATTTTGGTCATTTCACTAAGCGGGGTTGGGAAATTATATAATTTGGAATTGTTGCAAATATTAGAGTATATTTTCATTGGTTTGCTGTGAATTGGATAGTTTCGTTGTGCGTCCGTTGGAGTCGTCGGAAGGGCTTGGAAGCCGGTTATGGAATTTCAGAGCGAGGTAAGTCTCCTTTCTAACCTTGTGAGGGGGAATTGTCCTCCTAGGTGAATTAATTAAGTGTGTGCTATTATCTTCGGGGGCCGGTGTCACAAGTGCATGAGCATTTACTAGGAAATAAAATGAAATAAAATATTCTGAAGGAGACTCTGTTGGATATGCATCGTAACATGGAGTAAAACTCACCTAAATCCCCGTATCAACCACGTTGTTGCGCCCACAAGGCCACTGACCATACATGTGCATGTACAACAATATGTACAACAAGTGTAGTATGAGTACGAAAACAATGTGTACCCAGTATATCCAATCTAATCTCGAAGAAGTAGTGATGAGAGGTCGACTTTGACTCTTACTAGTGGTCCAATAATATCAGGTACAGTACATAGGTAAATAATGTGAGGCAGAGTAAATAAATGAATTTAATAAACATAAAGATATGTGATACAAACCCCTCCCCCCCTTTCCAATGAACTCAAGCTTCCCATTTGAAATTCCTTCCTTAACCAGAGCACACATAAGGGTGTAGTAGACCTAATCAAGTAGATTATCATAAATTCAAATCCGAAAAACTCAAGGATACATTGGCTGCTTGCCAAATATTACGCACGATTTCATGAGGATATGATATAGGAACCACCGAGGCGTACATCTGGATCCAACATAAAGTAACTTGTGCACTGCCGAGGGTCGAACGACACGGACCATAGATTCATCTATTAACCTGTTGAGGCAAACGGCCCGCTCTTATGAGAGTTTGGTACATAAACCCTGTCATGGCGAACGGCCCGATCCCGTATGAGTGAAATACATAATCATGCCGAGGCGAACGGCCCGATCCCATAAGAGTAGTGGAAATTTACCCCGCTCGTGAAATATAAGGTATTTGAGGAATAGAGGAGGCTGAAATGAGGTATTTGAGACCTCGAAACACAGAATTAGATTCTAAAATATAAGATGACCTATCGGGTCATCATAGGTTTAGGACCTCTTTTATATGACTTGGGAGTATGTAGGGCCGAAATAACTAAGTCCCGGGCAAAAAAGGACTAGTCCCCGCTTCGAGCGTCCAAGGCAGTGCTAGGCACTGGCTCTGGCGCCAAATCAGTATGTTCAATTCCTTTATTTTGATTTGTATCCCGTCTTTTTTTTGTCTTCCATTTGGGGGGACAAAATCCAAAGGGTTCCCCCCATTTTTTTATTCTTTTAATTTTCTTTTTTTTCTTCCGCATTTTAGTCAATTTTTCTCCAAATCTCTTCATCTTCACACTGTTTTATTCCTACACAGTTAAAATATAATATTAAGCATAAATTAATATAATTAATACTTAAAAGATGATTAAAGGTACTAGAATGTGAGGCAACAATAGTTACCTGTATGTATTTTTGACCGAATATCACCACCCTACACTTAAACGATGTTTGTCCTCGAGTCAACCAACAATTCACACTATTCTTGAACACTTTATATTTACACATTTAAAGCACACTACACCAATGATCATGGTTGATAGCAACAATTAAATTGTAGCATATGCAATCGCTTACACTTGCCTTTACTTATACCATTCTTCAAAAGTATTTACAACAAAGCCAACGTTCTCATAATATTCCTAGCCTCAAAGCCCGACTCAATGTCACATTGCATTCATGGATTGAATGCTCAACATCATAGAGAGGTCTAATAACGTTATCTATCCCTCATGAAATCATGTGCCCTTACAACAAAATCAAATAGAGTAAGGATGTCACGACCCAAATCTCCCTCCGTAAGGCGTTGTGACGGAACCTAGTCTCTACGACTAGGTAAGCCTAACAAATTGTGGAATAACAGAACTGAAAACAGAATTTAACAACTAGACTGCAACAGATAACTATAAATTATAAAATGTCGCTCGGCATGTACAAGTAATCCATCACTAGAGTATACACAGTGTTGCCAAAACCCGATAATCATAAGTCACAAGCTATAGAAGAAAAACTAGTATCTCTATACACCAGAGTCTAATAAAGTACGGAAAGGTAAACGACATCTGAGGGAATAGAGGGGGACTCTGAGGTTTGCGGACACGGGCAGATATACCTTGAAGTCTCCAAAATCTCGCTGCTCACTGATAACGAGGCTGATAAGAATTACCTGGATCTGCACACAAAACATGTGTAGAAGAGTAGCATGAGTACACCATAACGGTACCCAGTAAGTGCCAAGTCTAACCTCGGTAGAGTAGTGACGAGGTCAGGTTTGGGCCCTACTAAGATATAATAATAAGACAGAAGGTAAAATAATGTAAAAAGACTGAGAATTTAACAAAAAGGAATTCAGGGAGAAATAACAACACATCACAATGAGATAAATGACAAGGGCGCTCCCGAGATACCATCTCGTAGTTCCAAAAGTAAATACTCAATAGGGGATATCCCGAGATACCATCTCGTAGTCCCAAAAGTAAATATGCAAGGAGATCTCCCGAGGTACCGCCTTGTAGTCTCAAATTAAATGTGCAGAGGGATCTCCTGAGGTACCGCCTCGTAGTCCCAAAAGTAAATATGCAGGAGGATCTCCCGAGATACCATCTCATGGTCCCAAAAATAAACACATAGCTCAATTCGGTCGAAAACAACAATTAACAGCAAGAACTCCACAGCTAAGGTTGATACAAATAAAGAAAAGACAGGAATTCAACTAAACATGTTGCACAGATTTCAAATAAGTGTTTAGCACACGTAAACATGCGATATTAGGCTAACAGGATAAATACACATGCTGGTATAACTCAATTAAGATGTAACATGCACTACTAAGTGAAAAGCCAGATTTTACAACAATTAGTCCATGTACGCACTCGTCACCTCGCGTACACGGTGCTAACATATCACAGAAATATCGCAACAGTACAAAATCCTAAGGGGATTTCCCCCACACAAGGTTAGGCAAGTCACTTACCTCGAACCAAGCTCAATCAATCAATAAGAATGCCCTTCCCTCGATTATCCGACTCTGAATGACCCAAATCTAGCCAGAAACAATTACATACCATAAATACAACTATAATAGACTAATCTAATTAATGAAATCTAGACTTTAACAAGAATTTCGAAAATCACCCCAAAAGTCGACTCGGGCCCACGTCTTGAAATCGGGTAAAAGCCACAAAACACGAACACCCATTCACCCACGAGTTCACTCGTACCAAAATTACTCAAATCTGATGTCGAAATCCCAATCAGAACTCAAAAATTTGGTTGAAAAACTTTCCAACTTTTTTCCCAAATTTCTCAACCCAAATCCTTAATTAAATTATGAAATCAACTATAGATTAATGGAAAATAACCATAAATGAGTTAAGAATCATTACCTAATAGCTTCCTCTGAAAGTCCCCCAAATTATTGCTTAAATACAAGCTCTCAAAGTCCCAAAATGAAAATGAGATCAATCTCTCGAAAATCCCCTTTTCTTCCCAGCGATCTCACACCTGCGGAAAAATCATCGCAGGTGCGGATTCCACTTATGGCCAGGGTTTTCGTTTGCGGACCAGGGTTCGCACTTGCGATTCCGCTTCTGCGGAGACCCTTCCGATTCTCCGATCCCAAAGCCTCTCAGGCCTCTCCGCTTCTGCGTTCATCCTTCCGCAGAAGCGACTCTGCTTCTGCGGACTTCATGTCGCACTTGCGACCATATGCCAAGATACTCCAGACCACACCTGCAATCCTCCTCTCGTATGTGCGTGTCCACACCTGTGGCTAACCCCACCGCATGTGCGATGACACCAGAAGTTGAAAAACTTCAGCAATCCTCCCAAGTCCAAAATGAATCTGAAAATGATCTGAAACACACCCGAGGCCTCCAGGACCTCAACCAAATATACCCATAAGTCCTATAATACCATACAAACTTAGTCGAGCCCTCAAATGGCATCAAACAATGCTAAAAACACGAGTCACCCTCCAGTTCAAACTTAATGAACTTTGAAACTTCAAACTTCTACAACTGATGCCAAAACCTATCAAATCACGTCCGATTGACCCCAAATTTTACACACAAGTCATAATTTACATTATGGACTTACTCCAACTTCCGGAATTGGAATCGGAATCCGACCCCGATATCAAAAAGTCCACTCCTAGTCAAACTTCCTAAAAATTCAACTTTCGTCATTTCAAGCCTAATTCAGCTACAGGCCTCCAAAACACAACCTGGAAACGCTCCTAAGTCCAAAATCATCCAACGGAGCTAACGGAATCAACGAAACTCCATTCTAGAGTCGTTTTCACATAGTTCCAACTACGGTCAAAATCCTAGAACTTAAGCTTCTGTTTCAGGGACTAAGTGTCCCAAATTTCTGAAACCACCAACAAAACCTCCCGGCAAGTCACATAAGCATAAAAATATATGGGGGAAGCAATAAATAGGGGATCAGGGCTAATACTCTCAAAACGACCGGCCGGGTCGTTACATAGAATCCACACATTCGAATATCATGATCAAATATATTTTAAGGACTCATATATATCAAAGAAAATCTCCCACTCTCACAAAAAAGTCACATGCATGCAATCAGATCCATAGGCATTCCTTTAATGTAAATCTCCACTAATGTAGGCTCGGTAGATCTAAAATCAATTAGGACTTTTTATGGTTGTAATGTGGGCTAAGGGACGGGTAGAATATATTTTAGGAATAGTGACTCACCCTCCTAAGCACTTTAACACATCACATAATCACCTTAAGCGCATTTTCTTCAACGCCACTTCAATTTCACAAACAATATCTCCCCCAAAAACGTTCCTTTCTTCTTTAAGAATTACTTCAATTCATATCCACTAGTAAGAACAAGACAAAAATTTATTTATCTATATTTTTCCTTATTTTTTCCAGATTGTTCTCCTTTTTTTTCCAACTATTCTTTTTCTTCTATTTTTAATTTTTGCTAGTGGTGTATTATTTTACAAAACAAGCTCACATATATTCCTTTCATTAGTTTCACTCAAAAGCCACCCAATACTTAGTCCCTTCTTACTTCTTTTAGTGCCCATTTCATAACTAAAGTGTTTTAAGAGGTAAAAGGATCAAAACAATATCATTTAAGAACAAAAAAGGTATATGCTTGTAATGTGGGTGTCAAATAAAAGTCTATAGGCTCAAAAGGGTTAACTAAAGATAAATTTTATTTGTGATAATTAATAAGATCAAAAAGATCAAAGGAAGCCTGAAATCATTTTTCTAATCGAGCATCACCTAAAATTTCGCTTCAGTTCACATACCGGGCAAGTTCTAGACTCAATCATAAAAACATGGAGTACACAAAAAACTCATCACACATGGCACGTGACTCACTAAAGACGGTCTCATTCCGACTCTCAAACTAATGCAAGTATTCACAAAATCACGAGATATTAAGCCTCAACCACAAAATGGACATAAGTCAAGAAAATGAGACATAGACGTCAATAACATCTATCCAATTTATAAAGGCGTCATGGATAATTTCAAAATATAGGTAGGATACTACACATGCTATAGCCTAATTATGCTACTATCAAACAAGTCAAAGGAGCCTAGGTTCATCATTCTTCCTCCTTTTATTTCCTACACCTAATCTACTCTAAAAATAAAAAACTACTACTACCTGGTTCAAGTTACATCCAATGGAAAAGAACCGAGGCACAAAGAAAAATTACGGGGATTATTACTAGATAAAGAAAGCTAAAAGATATGTTTTTGTTTCTTTTATTTTTATTTTTTTATACTTTAATCCCTCAAGAAAACTGCATAGGAGATCATCGTCGGGAAATGTCCCAAAAAAAAAATCTTTGTTTTTGTGATTTTTTTAATTAAGCTACTAAAACTACTATTACTATACTACACCATTAGTTCTGCTAACTATGCAATTAAAAATAAAAAGCTAAATAACAATAAAAAGATAAGAAACTAATAATATAATATTATAATTGTTGATACCCAATTTTGCCCTTATATTTTTCAAATAAGTATATATACTTTCAAATATCATTTTGCATCATTACTTAATTTACAAGAGTTACACAAGTATCTTCTAAAATTTTCCATAATTTTTAGGCTTTAAAATTGGTTTCCTGCATTTTAATTACTCAAATATTTATTAATTACTCTTGCAAATTATTTGTGATGACTTAAACATCCAAACTTAATTTTTACACCCACACATATATTTCATAATATTTTCGATTTATTCATATAATTACATTTTGCATTTTTATGCTAATTACATAATTTTTCAATAATAGCCTATATTTTATAATAAATTGCATTTGTCATTTTACTTAAGGTCTAAATAATGTTTTACATTTTTTATAATTTTCTATTGTTGTTTTATAGTATTAAGTTTCATAAATAGCATTAACTATTTTATTAAATTATTTTTCCTTAATTCTTTGTATTTAAGATATATATATATATATATAGCCCAAGTTATGCCAATTTTCGGACCAAATTAATGGCCCAATTCACAGAGCCCAAGCCAAATGACTCTCTCTAAAGAACCAGATCACGGCCCGTTAAATAACCCGCCCCGTTTTCCTTTTGATCATGGCCGTTGATCTTAAATGATCAACGACCCATAATAAACCATTCCCTTCTCTTTTGTATCCCATAACCCAAACCCTAGACCCCATTCTCTAATCTTCGCCGCCTTTGAACACCCCACTTCACCTCTCAAACCTAAACCCTAGCGATCGGAACTGTCTCACCCTTTCTCAACATATTTCCTTCGAATCAAAAGTTTTCTTGCCATTTCTGAACATTCACCACCCTGATATGGTAATATTGAGTACCGTTCCATATATGGAAGGTGTATCTCATGTTAATCGGGTCCAAACAGACTCGATATTGAAGATATTATGAGATTCCAGCTAGATACCTCAAAGAACACGAAGTATTTCTCCGATTTGGGCATGTTTCCATCAAATCTGTCTTAATTAGGGTTTGCCTTTCTCTTTTCCCTAATTTCGATTTGAAACTGGTTTGCATGAGGTCTTTTCCTTATTATGTACGATTGATTTCCTTTTCCTTATTATGTATGATTGATTTTCTTTTCCTTATTTTGTATGATTGATTTCCTTTCCTTATTCTGTGTGATTAGTCTTCTTTCCATGTACGTTCTTTCAGTTCCTACTACTATATAAACCCCTCCCCAATTTCCTCTTTGGTCACACTCCAATCGCTAAAAACTACTCATGTCTTTCTTATTCTTTATTGTCTTACACTATTCTGAGGCTCAATTTTTGACAGGCTGAAAGCTAAGGCCACCAGAACTCGATTCACGAACCTTTCTCAGTGTGAGCACTGTCGGGGTTCATTTGAAACCATTGGGAACTTTGACACACTGAGATTCATGGGTTCTACTGTTCGTTTGCTATTAATACTGAAGTGTTGCAGAAATCACTCTTCTTGTTTACTTGTTCTTATGTAACTGGTAATATATCTATGACTCTTGCAATTTCATTTTCTTTCAGTTTGAGTTCCCGTTCTGCCTATCTATGTATCCGAGATTTTTATGAACCAACATGCTATTGTATGCTCTGAATCTCTTCTTGAGACTCTATACCTTCTAGTAATCGAATTTGCCTATTTGTTGCCTTGATTTTGTTTTCCTAAGCATGTTAGCTCGAATGTGTGTATTCGAATGCTAATTAGTGTTGCTTATTCTGAGTTTAGATTCTTGCCTTATTTTGTACTCTTGTGAAGAGTCGAATCATGCCCAGGACCTGTTCTAATTCTTCTTTAATCATTCATGTGGAACTTAATGCTTTCCTAGAGTTAATTCTTGATAATGTTATTAGCTAAACATACTTCCTTCTACTCAATGTGTGCTCCCCGATTTGTTCACTCATGTGCTCGTTAATATTTCCTAACACTTCTAGGATGAGATTCAATATTTACCTTTTCCCCTATATGTGGTTAAGACATACACTACTAGAAATTCGCTATTTTTCGACTACCAAAATAGTCGAAAAGTAATCGGAAAAGTACCTATTTTGACTATTTTTCGATTGATTTAGAGTAGTCAGAAAAAGGTAGGTCGGAAAAAAGTTTTCCACTATAGTAGTCGAAAATTTCCCACTACTAAGTCGGAAAAGTTTTTCCGCCAAAAATTAGAAAAGGGATCTATTTTCCGATTGAAGTAGTCGGAAAATAAAAAATTATTATTATTTAGTTTTAAAAATATTTATGACTGTTGTAGTGGGAATATTATATAAATAATAATTATTTATTAATTATTTTATTTATTTTCCGACTACAGTAGTCGAAAAATGCATTATTCTGAGCTCATTTTCCGACTACTGTAGTCGGAAAATCATTATGCCGGGCACATTTTTCGACTACAATAGTCGGAAAACTGAGTTGACTTTTGGCAGAATACTGCATTTTATTAGCACACCGCCTGTAAAATGACTATAAATAACCAGTTCAACAAACCAATTCCAACTAAACAACCAACTCAACCAACCAATTTCAACTACACAACCTATTCCAACTAAACAACCAAATAATCAAACCAACCAATTCCAACTTCAACAAACAAACATTCGAATCCCATAATATCAAACCAAAACATTATTTAAAGTCTAAATATTCAATATCAAGTCTAAGTAGCTAATACACATCGACTAATATAATAAAGTCTAAACATATATATACCATATCATCCAAATCTACCATAAATTCTAAATATAAAATCTAAACATCCAAGAATAGTAATCAACCATAAATCACTACTACGCATAAGATTCAGTCTCTTCATCATCATAAGAGTGGGGCATGTGTTTTTTCATGTATTTATCCATTCTAGCAATGTGAGTTTCTATTTCACATCGTTTCGAAAGCAACTCAATTTGCTTTTGCATTGCTTTCATTTCTTCCTGATTTTGTGCAGTACGAGCATCTGAAACTAATGGCGATGGACGAAAAGAGGAAGGCCGCTGTACTCCAAGACCTTAAACTCTTCCTTTGGATACACCACCTGTAACATCTGTCCATATTGAAGTCATATCATCGGGTGACAGTTGGATTGGGGTACCATCATCAGAAGTAGGCTGCGTCTGACACCATTCATTCAAGCTTCTATGATGTCCGTCCTGAAATAAAAGTAATAAGGATTATATAATAAATTAACATGTTCTACTAGGATTATATGATCTCAATATGCTCATATGTGAAGTTTATCTCCTATGAATTGTTGATCTACCACGGGTGATTATCATTATCAATTCAAAAAACATGTACTTAAATTTCATGGCTTGTAATCCGTGAAAAGAGTCTCTTTATAGAAACATTGGAGCACCTCACGTTTTGACTTGGAATCAAGTTACAATAGGTTGTTCCAAAGTTGATTCAAACTCCCAAGATGGAAGAGTTACAATGTCACTACAAATCGAAGTAAACCAAATATTTTCCAATTGCAATTCAAATAGAATTGGTGCACTCCGGCTCAACATTAACATGAACCCTTTGAAATCATTGCTTAGTCTAGCACAAGAATAGAGTTTGTATCTAAAGTCTAGTCCAATAGACATGTATGGAGAAATATTGATAGGGTACTATGTAGTGATAAATGGTTCAGTATGGTAACATCACAACTCAGTTTTTGGAGAAACACTTTTCGGATCCGCCTCAATCCATCTAGAATGTGCATTGAATACACATATTAGAAGGAAGCCTTATAGGTTACTGAATGTGATCAGTTCTTTTCAGGTAGTAGTAGCTGATGATTGGAGACAGGAGGTTCAGGGAACATGTATGTATAAGGTGTGGAAAAAACTTAAAAATTGCAAGGAATCCCTGAAGAAAATAAAGGAATCCAACTTTGGTAGCATGGATAGGAGAAATGCTATGGAAAGAGAACATCTCCAAAATATCCAGAATTTTCAATTGCTTTAGTCCAACCTGAAGTAATAATATGTATTGTAATCCCAAAACCAAAGAAAGAATATCACACAATTACGAATTAGTACCTAAATAATATGATATCCATCCTGAAATAAAAGTAATGAGGATTATATAAATAGATAAACTTATATATTTTTCCAATGCACGTGTCTCAACCGATCGTTCTCTTGAACTATCTTTCTTCTTTTTCTTATGTGTCTCTGTAAAGACCTCAGCATGAGACACTAGTCCCTCTTTTAACTTTTCCTGATAAACTAATAGGATATATAATTTAGAAAAAAGTTCAATTGTGTTTAAACAAAACCAAGAAAAATAAAGATAAAAATTACCAATCTCTGTTGATGCGCAGAAAAACTCATAGATCCCCCGATGTGTAACGAGCCACCATTTTGAGAGGCTCGGGCTGCCTTTGCTCGTTCATTCTTCCTCTTAAATTCAACATTATCCCATATTGCTAAAAAATTTATCCACACATCTTCTCTTATCCAACCAGGGTTCTTCCTCTTTTCTCGAGCTTCATATAATGAACTTGTAATCATTTTTTTTTTTTTGCTTTCTTTACGAAGACACCTTTTATTTCATTATTATATCGTTTCTCCCACACACACTTAGTCTAAAAAATAATTAAATAAATTAGAGTGAAATTGAGTATTTGATATATAATTTAAAAATAAAGTTTAAATGTACCCTAAACTGATTCCACATTGCATCTCTGATATGATATGGAATTTCCTTCCATTTACTCCAAGCATCATCGTGAAGTGGCTTAATAGAATCTGTAACCATATGCGCGATAGCAAATGGAGGAAAAAACCTGCATTAAAATTAACATAAGTAAAATATATATTTAACAGAATAAAAATAAACATAAGGAATTACTTACCCATCATGCTCATCTCGAACGATAATCAGCCTACTATATGCATCATATTGTAGAATCTCTCTATCACTTCGACCCCGAGAAGATGTTGGTGTAGCACTACCAATGGATGGTGATGTTGGTGTTTCAGAGACTCCGAGATTTAACCTAGATACCTAGTAGGTGTGCTTGATGACGGAGATGTAGCTGGAGTCGATGAAGTAGGCAGTGTTGAGGAACTACCTTGTTGACTAATATGAAAATCGGGAAAAAAATTTGGTGTGGACATAAAATTAAGGTTAGATCCAGAGTTCATGCCAACTGAAGACACAGAAATGTGGACAGGCCCGGGGGGGAAGGGGGGGAGGGCATAAAAATGTAGGTGACAACGAAGTCGAATGAGGAGGAAAAGTAGGAGGAGGCCTCATATGTGGAGGAGGAGAGTGACCTGCAGTTGAAGATTTTAATTGAGTCCCCTTACCCTTACGTCGTCGACGATCGCTACCCCCAGATGCCATCTACGTAATATAAGCATAGTAAAAAACATAAAGCAAATCTTAAACATATTAGATGTATAAGAAATAATACAAAAACATAAAGAATTAGATGATTAGGAAAAAACATAAAAATTAAAGAGATAAAATCTTCAACATATTAGAAGATTAAGAAAAAACATAAAAACAAAAGAAATAATAAAAACATAAAGTAATTTTCAACAAATTAGATGATTAAGGAATAACATAAAACCTAACGAAATAATAAAAACATAAAGTAATTCTTCAACTGAGGAAAAATATAAAATCTAAAGAGATAATAAAAACCCAATAACTCAATCATCTTCACTTGATTCATATTCATTATTAGATTCTTCCTCATCGCTTGTTCTATTTTCATCAAGAAATTGTTCCCCATCACTTGTTTCATTTCCATCAGGTAATTCTTGCCCATCGCTTGTTTCATATTCGTTGTTTGGATCTTCCTCCTCATTTGCCCTAGATGTTCCTTCCCTGTCATCATTTAAATTTGATCTAAGGACAGTAATATCAAATTCTTCATAGATGCCTTCGCTATGCTGCAATTTACCAGCTAATTCATCATCTACCAATGCTTCAACACTTGAAATGTCATTGTGGTACGCTACATCCAAAACATCTTCGACTTACACTCTACCCACGGGTTTTATTTTAATAACCACCCTCCATGTGGACTTATTCTTGCACAAAGGATAAGGAGTGTAATACACTTATTTTACATTTTGTGCAATGATAAATGGATCATAGAATGGATGATCTCTCGTATGCTTAATTTCTACTATTTTGTAGTGATGGTGCACTTTCGTACCTCTATTTGGTGTTGGATCATACCACTTGCACCGAAAGAGTACCAAATTTTTCTTTGGCCAACCAACACTGTACTCGAGTTCTAAAATCTCTTGAACCACACCATAATAATCAACATCCCCCTCACCTTTCACCCACACCCCACTATTATTGATTTTCTTAGCCTTAGACCATTCTTCTATATGGAACTTGTACCCATTAACACAATATCTAGACGTCTTTTTGACTCTAGGATCAGGTCCCCAAGTTATATCATGCAAAAATTGATCATTTAGGCCATTAACTGGATTATGAACCTATATAGAATTAGAGAAAATTTTGAATTTTAAAATACATGTAACCATAGTAAATATTAAGTTACACTTACAAATTCTCTAAGCCACTTTGAAAACCTAGGATAAACAGCATCTGCCCCTATGTACCCACAAAGCAACTATCCGACAAAATTATAATATTCATTAGTTAAAACAATGGAAAATCTTGTATGGAACTTGGTAATATAAATATATATTTTCCTATAATAAGGTTGAACTTCAGGGAAATTCAACAGTACATGTGTTGTAGCTGATTGCAGTTCCTTCTCAGTCAAAATTTGCTTTGAACTACTTTTGGACCACCTTTTCCTATTGAATATGAAAAAGGGTGGTGCTGAAGGATCATTACTTCCTCCATCGTCATGTCGATTGGGTCTATTTCTCAAGCATGGCACATTATGTTCAAAATAATATGAACAAAAATAAGAAGTTTCTTTAGTCATATATGCCTCACATATCGATCCCTCAATTCTCGATCTACTTTTGACAGTCCGCTTATATTTTCCAATAATTCTACATATTATGATTTTTTAGACGGAACAATATTTAATTAAAATAAATAAAGGAAAAATGATTAAAAATTATTACCTCTCAAAGGGATACATCTATCTACACTAAAATTACCCTCTAAGTCGTGCCTATTGCGCAAGGTGAATTGGAAGATGCTCCATTACATCGAAGAAACCAAGAGAAAACATTTTCGCCAACTTATTTAAAGCTAAGCGAATATTACTCTCCATGTAAGTTAGATTCTCCACCCTTAATGTGCTAGAATACAACTCCTTAAAAATAAGTTTATCTCTGTGATAGTTTCCATATTCTATCAGGCAAGGCATTTAACGAAATAAGCATCAATGATTCCATGAAAATGTGACAATCATGGCTTCTTATTGACATCAACTTCCCTTATTTTCTTGTCAAACACCTAGATAAGTTTGAAGTGTATCCATCCGGCATACTCAAATTCTTAACCCAATGACAAATCTCTCTTCTCTCATCCAAAGTGAATGTGTAACTGGACTTGGGCTTCTGAATCTTATTGTTCAAGTATGTAAGGTACAACTCACTTCACCTACAATATTCCTTCAAGTCCATCCTGGACTTCAAGTTATCTTTTGTCTTATTATTGACATCCATCACAGTATTAAACAAGTTATCAAAAAAGTTCTTTTCAATATGCATGACGTCAAGATTATATCGAAGAAGATTATGCTTCCAATGGCTATATAAAGGTAAAAATGCCACTCAGCATATACAAGTAAAATCAATTTGCCAATTTATACACAACACTTCCCAAAACCTGGAACCATGAGTCACAAGCTCTACGAAATCTATCTAACAGAATACTATACAAAGAGTCTAAGAAGTACAGATGGGAAATAAAGTAAAAGATAGAGGGTACTCTGATGATCTGCGGACGTGTGCAGATATACCTTGCAGTCTCCGGTGGCTACTGCGCTGGACTAACACTGAGGCGGATGAGAAGTACCTGGATCTGCACACGAAAATATATGCAGGAAGGGCGTGAGTACACCACAATGGTACCCAGTAAGTTCCAAGTCTAATCTCGGTCGAGTAGTGACGAGGTCAGGTTAGGGCTCTACCGGGATAAATATAACAAAATAAGACAGAGGAAATGTTACAGTAAAAACAAATACGAAAATCTACAAGAATAGAATTCAATAAAAGCCATCAGCTCAGAGCACAGTAATAATAATAGGGGATCTCCCGGGATACCGTCCCGTAGTCCCAAACATAAATGTGCAGGGGGATCTGCCGGAATACCATTTCGTAGTCCCAAAGTAAATATGCAGTACTGGGGGATCTCCCGAGATACCATTTCGTAGTCCCAAAGTAAATATGCAGTACAGGGGGATCTCCCAGAATACCGTTCTGTAGTCCCAAAGTAAATATGCAGTACAGGTGGATCTCCTGAAATATTGTTCTGTAGTACCAAAGTAAATATGCAGCTCAACCAATATACACAAAAGTTACAGCAATAAATTCTATAGTTTAGGCTAAGTTCAAATTGAAGAAACAGGAAATTTCCCTAACATGTTGCACAAAGTTCAAATAGACAGTCAAAACACTTAGGTATGTTTTTTTAATCTAAACAAGGTAGTCACATATGCTAGTGTAGTTCAAACAAGGGAAAACATGTTATGATTTAGTGAAAAAATGGAGTTTACAACAAATAGCCTGTGTACATACTCGTCACCTCACGTACACGGCGCTCATATATCAGACAGTACCAAAATCCTAAGGGGAAGTTCCCCCAAATAAGGTTAAGCAAGCCACTTACCTCGAACCAAGCTCAAATCAATCCGAAACCACGCTCTTTCCACGAGTATCCAACTCCGGATGGTCCAAATCTAATCAAATCAATTACATAAATATAGCTACAAGTAACTAATCTAGCTAATGAAATTGAAGATAAGGCAAGAAAATAGAAAAACGTCCAAAAATCTCCCCGGGGCCACGTCTAGAAAACGGGTAAAAGTTATCAAATAAGAACACCCATTCACTCACGAGTTCACTCGTACAAAAATCATCCAAATCCTACACCTAAATCACATTCAAAACTCAAAAATTTGATTGGGGAACTTTTCCCCCAATTTCTCACATTCTCACTCAAATTCCTTGATTAAATGAAGAAAACAGCAATAGATTAATGAAATGTGATCAAAATTGGATTAGAAATTGTTACTCAATGTTTTCCTCTTCAAAACCCTCGAAAAGTTGCCTTTTCCCGAGCTCAAAATCGAGTTTTGTGAATATGAATATCAACCCTTGATTCTGCCCCTTTTCTGCCCAGTGATTCCGCATCTGCGTACCTACTGTCTCTTTTGGTGATAAGGGCACACACCTGCGGGCCCGTTTCTGCGGATGGCCTTCCGCATCTGCGACCCTACCCAGGCGGCCCCTTTTCGCTTCTGCGATCCCTCATCCTCATCTGCGAATGCGCAAATGCGGCTCCCTTCTCGCACCTGCACTCACATACCAGCTTGAACAAGGACCGCACTTGATCTCCTCCTTCCGCATGTGCGAATCCGCACTTGTGATCTCCCTTCCGCAGGTGAGAAACACCAGAAACCAAAAATTCTTTAGCAACTTTCCTGAGTCCAAATTTCATCTGTTAAGCACCCGAAACTCACCCGAGGCCCCCGTGACCTCAACCAAGTATACCAACTAATCCTAAAACACCATACGAACTTAGTTGAGACTTCAAACCACATCGAACAACATCAAAACCATGAATTATGCATGGATTCAAGCATAATGGACTTCGAAATTTCTAGATTCTACAAACGACGCCGAAACATATCAAACCTCGTCTGGATGACTTCAAATTTTACACACAAGTCAAAAATGACACTACGAACCTACTCCCACTTCCAGAATTCCATTCCGGCTCGATATCAAAAAAATTTCCACTGCCGACCAAAATCGCCAAAATTCCCACTTTCGCCAATTCAAGCCTAAATCTACTACGGACCTCTAATTTACATTCCGGATGCGCTCCTAAAACCAAAATCACCTAACGAAGCTAACAAAAATATCAAAATTCACTCTGAGGTCGTTATACCCAAGTCGACATTCGGTCTGCTTTTCCAACTTAAACTCTCAAATAAGAGACTAAGTGTCTCAATTCATTTCAAAATCCAACACGAACCCTCTCGGCAACCCGAAATAGCAGAATAAGATACGGGAAAAGCAGTTAATAGGGGATCGAGTAACTAACTCCCAAAATGACCGGCCGGGTTGTTACACTGACGGGTGACATAGAACACTGGTTGGCCTGAAATGTTCATAGTGCCTTCTCATATGAGGAGCGGAGCTCATTGATGCATACAACCTCTTTAACCTTGGTATAAGGGGTAAGTAATGCATCGCCTTCACCGGAACCTTATTCTTATTAGCATTTGTAACTTCCTTATAACGAGGTTGGTTATAAAACATACAATTTTCTAACGCTGAATCATCCTTATAAAATAACATGCATCCTTTCTCACAACAGTCAATCCTCTCTGATGAAAGTCCTAACTTGGACACCAATTTCTTTGCAGTGTAGAAATATTTGGGTAAGTCAATTTTATTCGGATTTAGTTCATTCATAAGCCCAATTACAGAATCCATGCCCGCTAGAGAAATAGAACTATCAAATTTGATAGTTAGTAGTCTAACTGTCACGACCCAATTTCTTTATACGCCGTGATGAAGCCCAACACCAATGCTAGACAAGCCAACACTGATCAAACTGGTGATTTCCATTGTTAATATATTTGCTAAGTGAATAACATCCCACATTGATAAAAATATTAGTATTTCACCGCTATAAATTAGTTTAAACAAAAGCAACAGAGTGAGAATCAGAATCATAACAATAAATCCAAAACCATCAGTCTACTGGTGTGTGCCAAGACTTGGTGTCACAAATACATGGGCATTCTAGTAGAATATACAAAATAATACTAGTCTACTGTCTAAAAAATAAATAGATAGAAATGAGAAAAAGAAAGACTCCAGTTGCTGCAGAACGGATCGGAAAGCAGTTCACCGAGAAGTCTCTAAGTCCAAGTCAAGTGTGCGCGCCGGACTGATAACTAGATGCACCTGCCTCAGATCCTGCACATTCAAGTGCAAAAATGTAGCGTGAGTACATAGGCAACATGTACCCAGTAAGTATCTAGTCTAACCTAGAAGAAGTAGTGTCGAAGGGTCGACTTCGACACTTACTAAGGATAAAAAACATAATAATACAGAGTTCTAACTAAGCATGAAATATACAATGATAATAGAGCCCAATAAGAAGAAAGTAAACAAATCCTTCTTCCAAGTAAGAATCCAAAATCATTTCTCTCGTCTATTCCTTTCACCTTTCAAGTCCGTAAAACATTATTAAATATAAAAAAATTTCTGGCATCACAACGCACGATTTATGCCGAGACCGTACGGCCCGATCCAAATATACATAATAACATACTGTCCACTGACGAGGGTCGAATGGCCTAAACCATGTAATATATCAATAAATATTACCGAGGAGAACGGCCCGCTCCTATGAGAGTAGTGGAATTGTACCCCGCTCGCGGAATATGTTTGCGAAGCGGTCGAACATAGATGTTCTTACTTAATCATAATATTTCTCAATATCTTTTTGAAATAGGAAATTCAACTTGGAACCTTACATTACTGAAATTCTTATCCTCTACTTTAAACCAACAAGTAGTAAACATAATCAACAACGATATCAACAAATCATGATGTAGGCCTAAGTCTACCCAAACATAAGCATGAATAGCAGCTACGCGCGGACTCTCATCACATCGCGCGTGCGTAGCCCCCACAAATAGATACACATTATGATTTAAGTTCACTTAAGGGGTTAATTCACTCTTATAAGATTAGAAAAGAGACTTACCTCGTCTCAAAGCCCACTTCCCGATTCAAGAACGTGCTCAAACCTCCAAATTTGGTGCCAAACGACTCGAAACTAGTCAAACATTATATAAATTAATCAATTTATGCTCAATAGCTCATATTCCCATTATTAAAGTGATTATCCAATCCTAAATTCAAGATTCCTAAAATTCACCCCTGGGCCCACGTGCACGGATTCCGAAAATTATTGAAGAAAGTTGTTACCCATAACCTTAGGAACATAAATATATAATTTTTACTAAGATCCATAACCAATTTCGCGGTCAAATCTCATTTTCTCAAAAACCTAGGTTTTCATCTAAACCCTTAATTTTCACTAATTTTTACATGTTAATCTACCCTTAATCTATGTATTTAACTCATGTTGTATAGAAATTACTTACCTCAAAGTGCTAGGTGAAAGTCCCCCTCCAAAAGCTCCAAAAATCGTCCAAGAGAGGAAGTGAAATGAAATAAATGGCCTAATTCCCGCATTAAATGAGTAGGGCACAGGCCGTTGATGTCGCATTTGCGACACCAGGTTCGCAAATGCGACAAAATCCTCGCAAATGCGAACCCTGGCTCCAGCTTCTAAGGTCGCAAACGCGACGGAGGGGTCGCAGATGCAATCACTGATGAGTTTGCAAATGCGGCTCAGATTTCGCAAATGCGTAAAGTCCCCAGGCTAAGCTTCTTCGCAATTGCGAAGCTCTACTCGCAAATGCGAGGCTCGCATTTGCAAACTATTTCTCGCATTTGCGAGGCCTGCAACTGATGCCAAGAAACACCAGAAATCTGGTGTGTTTTTCATCCCTTCCACACGTCCGACACTCACCCGATCCCTCAGGGCTCCGCACCAACTACCCACACAAGTCTAATAACCTCATACAAACTCACTCGAGTGATCAAAACACGAAAATAACTTCAAAAACTACGAATCGGATGCCAAAAAGCATGAATTAACTCATGAAATTCAAAAACTTCCAAAAAGGCTTCCACTCATCTGATTCTTATCAAATCAACTCGGAATGACACTAAAAGCCGATCCCGTAATTTCGTCTGGACCTTGATATCACCAAAACCCATTCCACACCAAATTGTAAAGAACTTTAAGAACCAACTTTTGATATTAGGCGTTAAAACGCTCGGGGGTCATCCAAAACCCGAATCAAACATACGCCCAAGTCCAAAATCATCACATGAACCTATTGAAACCGTCAAATCCCTATTCCGAGGTCGTTCACTAAAAATGTTGACCGAAGTCAAACTTAGCCTTTTAAGGCCAACTTAAGGAACTAATTGTTCCGATTTCAACCCGAGCCCTTCCAAATATCAAACTAACCATCTCCGCAAATCATAAAACAGTAAAAGCACATATGGGGAGTCTTATTTAGGGTAACGGGGTTCTAGAAGGCAAAAAAACCAGTCGGGTCGTTACACTAACTACAACACACAACTTGGAATGCATTGAGCCTTCATACAATGGACGACTAGCTTCCTCTAGTTGTTCATAAAAGCGCTTAGCCTCATCGTTTATTTGGATTGAGCCCCTGGGAACATCTTAAAAGCATCTCTCATCATTTCATTTTAATCGAGAATTTTCAAAATAATTCTCTATTCTAGGAGTACCCTCACCACCAAAATAATTATGAATATCATGATTCTCTCCATGAACAGTCCCACATAATAATTTTATATAAATCTATTCTTGTAAAGATGAAGTTCAACTACATCTGGTCTCAATAACTTGACACACTTGCATTTAACACAAGGGTACCTAATTGTCCCTTCAATAAGAAAATCATTTAGTGATTGTTCCTTAGCAATAAACCCCGCAAATCCTTCTATAAATTCCTCCTTCAAACCCGCACGATTAGGATGAGTCCTATTATACATCCATCTACGATGTTCAAATTTCATATACATCAAGAGAAAAAACTATTGAGATATTCTTCTAAAAGTTTCCTCCTTGGAATAATTATAATACCTTCAACATTTTAACTATCAGCAAGAAATCTAGAGAGATAACGTCCAACATCTCACTACAACAAAATTCAGGGGATCCATGTCAAATTCCTCCCAAACCCCCCGACAAAACTACACCATCAATCAATACTTCTCAATCTTACAAAGATAAACTAATCCAAGGGGAGATCTTCACCACTGCCTCCCACACAATACCAATGGACTCATCACCTTCCAAAATCATTCAATCCTTTGATTTGGAAGCCACCAGCCATGCAGAGTAGTCCAACAATATGAAGCACATTACCCTAACTGAGGATGATAGACAAAGGATGTACAACCCTTGGAAGTACTCCCTCATCATCAAACTTATGGGCAAACGACTAGTTCATCACTACCTAAAGAAGAAAACCCAAGAACTATGGAAGATAGACGAAAACTTCCCTCTAATAGACCTTGGGGAAGATTACTACACAGTCAAGCTAGCTAAGGAGGAAAGCATGACTAGAATACTACATGAGGGACCTTGGTTCATTAATGGATTTTTTCTATCAGTGCGAAGATGGGTGCCTAATTTTGTAGCCACCAAAGCATATCAAAGTTATATTGTCGTGTGGGTAAGATTACCACACCCCATAGAATTCTATGATGTCATAATCCTAACAAAAATTAGAAATTGCATTGGAAAACTACTTAAAGTGGATGCATTCACATCGGCCACATTAAGAGGAAGATATGCACGCCTTTGCGTGGAACTACCACTGGAGCAGCCAGTACAAAATTCTATAACGATTGGCCAACACATGCAAACTATACTTTATGAAGGTGAAGATTTTCTATGCAAAATCTGTGGAAGACTAGGGCACTCGAGCAGAGTCTGCCCCTATGGGGCTCCTTAAACCAGCCAGAAAGGGGGTCCAGCACCATTGGAAATGCAACAAACCAAGGATGACTCTACACATGAGTGGATGACAGTCTTTTTCCCTAGGAAAAACAGAGCTAAGGTAGCCAATCAATCCACGAATAAGGCTAGTCCATCAACTGTTCCAGGTATAAAAGTTCACATGTCCGATGCCCTGTCAGGTAAGTATCTTAACACACAACCCTTAAGTTACGTTAATAAGCAACTGCTCAAGGACCCTAATGCAGCTTCATCTACTCCACCTCTCTCGAAATCAAAATGAACAATCTACCTCCATTACCTCCTCAACTCCCCCACTTCCAGTAATAGACGCCCAGCCCCAGAGTCCTCCCAACCATTTGCCACAATCATGGGTGGAACTAGGTCTCTAGGGACATGCAGTCTCCTTCCAAATGGAAATAAATGGCCAGGAATCGATCCTAATCATCCAGAACACACAATACCTTGCACAACTAATCTCCGAGGGAATGAGCCTAGCCATGAACAACTATGTCAACCAAATGTGGATGACAAATATTCTCCAACCCCTAGCACCTTACTTAAATCAGAATCTAGTCCAAAACATGCAACAAATGTGGAACCTACCCTACAATTCCAACCAACTGCTCCCACAGAATGCACCTCTCAACCTCCCCTTCTTTGAACCAGAGGATTTGATGCTTCTAAACCCCATCTTCACACAATGGATTCCCCTACAGATGCAATAACAACAACAAGGTCCACAACCAGTGCCAATGGAAGAACAAGCCCCAGTTCAAAACATGTAAAACCAGGAAGGGGTCAAGGAGGAAGAAGAGGAAGAGGAAAACTTTCCTCACTTGGGGGAACCAGCAGTAGCCTTTTCAAGCCTAAGCGAGGTAAAAATACTCATATTCAAGGAGATGCTAGAGAGGAAGTGTATTTTCAGTTGCCCAACAACCCTTTACAAAAGCTCATTGGACATTCGCCCCCCCCCCCAATTTCCAACTGTGGGGAAACATGTGGTGATACTGGTTCCCTCCATACGGAGGAATCCCAACAACATCCCCAACAATAATCAATCAATGTATCAACCAAACAATATCATCACTTGGATATGAGGGAGAAAATAATGCCAACTTTAGGAGACACTTTCGTGAGCTTATGGATAGACCATGTCTAGTAGCCTTGTTGGAGACTAAAATGGAGAGTCATGTCTCAATTCTGGAGGATTTTCACTTCATTGAGATGATAGAATTCCCATCCATTGGGCAAGATAGAGGTTTGGTAATCTTATGGAATCATGATATAGTCACAGTTAACAACTTCACTAGGAATGGTCAAGATATCCATGCAATGATTGAGATAAAACCTAAGAACCTTACTTGGTTATTTACTGTTGCTTATGCTAGTAATAACATAGCATATAGACAATTGTTATGGTAAGACCTAAAACATATGTTTGATCATTATAGTGGCCCTTGGTTGATTGGAGGTGACTTTAATGAAGTGGTAGACTCGGGTAATAAATTTGGGGGTAGATTTGTATATAAAAAAGAGCTAAAACTCTCATAAACTGCCTAGACTATTGTAATCTAGTGGATCTAGGTTTTAAGGGATGTACATACACTTGGTCCAACCATCGTAGGAAAAAAATGGGGGACCTAATCATGGAGAGACTAGATAGGGTTTATTCCAATTGTGCATAGTTAACAGCATTTACAAATGTTACAGTAACGCACCTCCCAAAACTACACTCGGACCACAACCCTATCTTAGTTAATCTAAATAATAATATTAATAATACCCATACAAGACCATTTAGGCTTGGAACCTTCTGGTGCTCACACCCGGACTTCCCTAGAGTTGTGTCAAACTGTTGGGTAAATAGGGATATAATTGAGGGTACGAAATCATTTCACAAAAATGTGTTAGAATGGAGAGACATTACCTTTGGAAATATTTTTTCTAGGAAAAGAAATATTTTAAATCGAATCCAGGGTATCCAAAACTCTCCTAATTACCAAACTAGTCAATTCCTTAGAGACCTCGAAGTGAACCTTGTTGAGGAATATGACACTATCCTTAAATTAGAGGAGGATTATTGGAAACTACACTCTTGGGTTAATTGATTAAACGATGGGGATGCGAATACAAAATTCTTCCATATTCAAACCACTAATCGTAGACGTAAAAACAATATTGTCTTTTTTAAAGACAGGTCAGGAAATTGGATGGAGGACCAAAATACCCTAATGAATTATGTTACCAATTACTTTCAGAACATTTTTACAACTTCTCATGAAAACACTAACTGGTCAACCATAAAAATGGACAAGGCTTCTTTCACAAAAATTGATCAGTCTACCCTTGATAGCAAACTAAGAAACCATGAAATTAGAAGAGTTGTATTCTCCTTTAAACCAAACAAGGCACCTGGACCTGATGGCCTGCACTCCTTTTTCTTCCAGAAATTTTGGTCAATTCTAGGCAATAAGGTTATTAATTTTTGAGACAAGTATTATGCCTCAAGAAGTTAATAAAACTTACCTTTGTCTAATTCCTAAATTTAGTAATACTAATCAAGTAAAAAATTCCAGGCCTATCAGTTTATGTAACACTTTGTATAAGATTGTCACAAAAGTCATTGCCAATCGAATCAATTCTTTCCTAAAATACCTTATTAATAATCAACAAGCAAGCTTTGTAAAAGATAGGCGAGTGCTATTATTATCCAAGAGGTGTTATAACGATTTAACGCCCGTAAAGGAAAGCAAAACTGCATCCTAAAGCTTGACCTGGAAAAGGCTTTTGATAAACTGGAATGGTCTTATATTTATAGAACTCTCAGATATTTTAACTTTCCTCCCAACATATCTTCCCTAATCCTTAGTTGTATATCAACTAGTACAATCTCCATATTAGTAAATGGCAATAAAACTAAGGAATTTTCTCCCACAAGGGGAATCCGTCAAGTTCACCCCATGTCTCCTTATATCTTCATCTTATGCATGGACATGCTATCAAAAAATATTGAACACCAAGTGGACATTCATAATTGGGACCCCATTAATCTTAATAACAAATGTCCTCCATTAGCATACTTGTTCTTTGCGAATGACCTAACCCTAATGGGTTGAGCAAACAGTAAAACAATCACCACAATGTGGAGGAGTATGGACACCTTTTGTTGCCTTTCTGGGCTTAATATCAACAAAGATAAATAAAAAATAATTGTGTTAAAGTCTTGCACTGATGAACAAATAGTTATGGCCACGAACATCTTTGAAATAAAAATCAGTGAATCATTTGGTAATTATCTAGGGTTTCTCATGCCGCACCACCACCCTAGGCATAAGGACTATCAACCTGTCATTGATAAAATTCAGGCAAAACTAAATAATTGGAATGCTAAGTGGCTCAGTATGGCAGGTAGATGCACTCTCATAACCTCTACTCTAAACGCAATCCCTAATCACCAAATGCAATTAGCTCTTCTGCCTAGTAAAACTCTAAAGTAAATTGACAAGATCCAACGGGATTTCCTCTGGGGCACTACTAGTGATAAGAAAAATCTTCACCTTATTGGTTGGAACATGGTTACCAACACTAAGGAAGCTGGTGGCCTAGGCATCAAGAAAGCTAAGTCCAAAAATCTGGCTCTACTAGGTAGCCTTGCTTGGAGAACCCTTAATAATCCTTCTTCCCTCTGGGCTCATGTCCTTATTAGCTTATATGGTCATAGCCATAAATCTAGTGGATGGTATAATACTTGGAAGAGCCTATTAAAGGGTTGGAACGTTTGTAAACAAGGAATAAGGTGGTCAGTTAACCAACACTCAAACATGAACTTATGGGATACGAGTTGGATCCCAAATTGCACAAACCTTCAAAATAATGTTATAGGTCCTCTCAACTATAAAGAATATTGTTTAACAATAAATGAAATCAGGGAAAATAACAATTGGAACCTTAGGAAAATATCATTCGAACTTCCTCAAAGTATTATTACAAATATCAACTCCTTAACCCTAACATATCATCTTTCAAGTGCCAATGATCTCCATTGGAGTATAAATTCTAGTTGGGTAGTCACCACAAATTCTTGTTATAAATTAATTGAACCACAACCAACCCCAAATGCTAATTTCAATTGGCTCTGGGATGCCAAGTGCCCAAGGAAAATAAAACTCTTTCTTTGGAAATGCTACCACACTCGTCTCCTTACTAGGAATACCTTGGCAAAATTGGTATTAATATCGACACAAACTGCCCTATTTGCAAGGATACCAATGAGTCTACAATCCACATCTTTTGGGAATGTACAATTGCAAAAAACTTTTGGTAGTCTATGGGAGTGGACATCACTGCGTTAGGACACATCGATCATTGGGTGGATTTTCTTCGCACTAGAAACCCCAAAAAAAACTTCAAACACATCTCTTGGGAAGAAACTTTTCCCTTCGCATTATGGATCATATAGAAAAACGAAATGAAAACAATGTGAATAATACTATCACGCCCATTAACACAAGAAAAATTCTTAACCAAGCGTTGGAATACCATCTCCTAACATCTAAGCCTACCACTAACACTATCGAGTTTAAACTCAAAGTTAGGTGGCAGGCTCCTCCAAAACAGTGGTATAAGATCAATTTTGATTGCGTGTTTGACAAGAATCTCCTCCATGGTGTAATTAGTGGAATTATCCGCAATAACAAAGGTGATTGGATACTAGGATACTACGATAAACATCACACAACACCTCCGGTCCAAGCAGAACTTCAAGCATTTCGGCAGGCACTTCAAATAATCATCAAAGAACATATATTCCCAATCAAAGTGGAAACAGATGCCATAGAGGTCATATGATTCCTTCATGATGATTATCCAACTTACAATGACTTAATTTATGAATGCAGGTTGTTACTGGAGAAGGCGGCCAAGCAAGGGAAGATCACAATGAAGCATGGCTTCAGGGAGGGGAACATGGTGGCACATCTACTAGCCAAAAGGCTCTAATGGATCCTTGTTACGATAAACGTTGTTACTTTATGCTTCCTCCTGCCTTTGCAATGGATGCTTTTGGAAAAGATCAGGATGGCTTTATGTATTCTCGAACATGTTCTTCAGATGTGTGTAGTAACCTAGCTGTGTTAGGCAGTGAATGTGCCTTAGAAGGCATAACTATCCCCCTAAGTGAAGTTTGTATGAAAGACAATACTATAGGTAAAGTACCCTAGCTTGCTTTCCATGTTATTATTATTATTAATATAAGTGACTTATTGTTCAAAAAAAAACATTTTAACTATGAATGAATTTATAAATTAAAAAATTTCACAACAAAAAGTTAGATTGATTACATTCAAAAACATATCTACTAGTTTATATCGGAATCAAAATTCAACAAGAGAAGTCTCACATGCCCAATTGACTAGTTAAATTTGCAACAACAATAATATTCGGAGAAAGTGCACTTATTAATATGCTAAATACTTTAATTATTACATAGTATTATTTCATTATTTCATTCAAACTTAAAGTGAGTTGAATAACACGGAAACCAAACTTCGTAGCAACAAAGGAAAAGCTAACTTCCTCAGCCATCTGAGTTAGGCTACCACAACTACCGACGGAATTCTATGATGGCAAAATATTACAAAAAATTGGTAACTCAATTGGACGTTTACTGAAAATATATGTTTTCACATCTTCCACAATGAGAGGTAGATATGCCAGACTCTATGTGGAGATCCCATTAGATATTCCAGTTCCTCCTTTCATCTATATAGGTATTCATAAACAAGCTATACATTATGAGGGAGGAAATTTGTTATGCCTAAAATGTGGTCGATTGGATCATCCGGCTACTTCTTGCAAGTATGTACAGGAAATCAATAATGACCATCCCAGTGTCAAATTTCCTACTTCAAAACAAGATATGGAGCCCAAAAGGGTGAATGGCAGACGGTCACCTTTGGCAAACACAGGAGGAAAAATGAAGAACACAAAATGGAAACCACACTACTAGCTAATGAACAAATCCAAAGTCAGGTATCTCTATTAAGCTTTACAATGCAAACACTAGGAAGTATATAGACACCCAAACTCTCAATACAAGATTAAGGATGCTAAGAACATTACTGAAAAAATGAAGATAAGCAATACCACTCTCCCAACACAAAACCACTTCTCTATCCTAGAAAGGAGCACATGGTTTTAGATATTAACAATAATAAAACTAAATTAGAAAACTATAATTCCACACATGCAATATTCCACGTGGATGACATGAGGCCTGACGTGGATATGCAAGACACCTGCATGCGAGACAAATCCACAAATGATCACTGTGCATGCATATAGATATTAACGAGGCTATTAGTGATCCTAATAAGACCCCTAATCCTACTCAATCTAATAATAAACAATTAAAAATCCTAACAAAACTGACTCTACAAGAAACAATCTAGCTCCTAAGATTGCCCAATCTGAGCAGCAAGAGCATGCAAGCCACTTGGACCTATCACTCTCAAACAATATACAAATGGAATTTCCTACTGAACACGGCAAAGATGCAAAAACTCTCCATATCCCCTCTATAAATCTAGCATCCGACCAATTAAAGGACATGCAGAAACACACCCCAATCATTGAACCTACAACCAATCCACAATCTCCTCATCCTAGCCCCCTTTCCATGCCTGTTGGAAACTTATTAAATACCAAAAATCAAGAACAAAATGCTAAGAATCTCGTCTGCACTAAGGAGGAGACACAGGTTAATCTCCATAATCAGGAAACTCTCAGACCAAACAATGGAGAATATCCAAATTGTTCCACCACAACCCCAAGTGATTTATTTCCAACCCCCACAAGCCCACGATTACCACCCACTATCCTGGATGGAACTGGGATTAATGGGGCAGGTGATATCTTTCGACATCCAAGTGAATGGACAGGAGACTGTAGTGATCCTTCACAACACTCAGTTCCTAGCCCAACTAGTATCGGAGGGGATGGGTCTGGCTGTGAGCAACTATCTGAATCAAATGTGGCTCAACAACATTCTACAACCCTTAGCTCCCTCAATGAACCCAAATTTTGTCCAAACAATGGTCCATCAATGGAATATGCCCCCACATTTCAAAACCTTCCAACCACAGAATATACTCCCAGCCTCCCCTTCTTTCCATCAGAGATGCTGACCCAACTCAGCCCCATCGTCATGCCCTGGGAAGCCAACCACCAACCCCAAGGTCAAGCCGTGAACCAGGAGATCCCACATGCAGTACCACCACACCCTCATGCAATACCATAACAAGATCATGTAAAGTCATAAATGGATGAGGAGCCCATAAACCTAGCCTTAGAACAAGTCCACAAGTTCTCAAACCTAGACGGGGTAAAAGTATTCTTATTCAGGGAGATGCAGGAGAAAAGACATGTAATCAGTTGTTCTCTAGGTCTATACAGGTGCTCAATGGATATAAGGCCTCCTCAGGACCCAACCGTGGGGAACAGGGCCATGATACTGGTGCCATCCTTGAGGAGGAACCCAATATTCCTAGGAGGGGTGAGGGAGAATGGAGAGGCAGTGAACCAAACCCAAAATTTTCTAATGAATCATCCAACTAATATCATTATCTTGAACATCAGGGGGTAACAATGATAACTTTCGAAGGAATTTCAGGTAGATGATTGACACCCACCGTCCATGCATGGCTGCATTACTTGAAACTAGGCTAACCAACCATGAAAACTGGCTAGAAGACTTTGGCTTCAGTGAGCTCATTGAAGTACCAGCTGAAGGACAGTCTGGTGGCATGGTGGTGATGTATAAAACTGAAGTGGTGATTGTCCAAAACTTCACCTGTAGGAACCAAGAAATCCATGCTTCTATTGAGGTACCTCCAATTCAAAAATTTTGGCTTTTTACTTCTATTTACGCTAGTACTAACTATCAACTTAAGAATACTTTATGGAATAATCTTGAATGTATAGCTAATAGTTATGATGGTCCTTTGTTAGTTGGAGGTGATTTTAACGATATTCTAGGTTCACATGAAAAAATATGAGGTAGGCATATCAACAAAAATAGAGTAAAATTTATGCATAATAAATTAACTAATTGTAACCTTATGGACCTAGGTTATAAAGGTTGTAAATTTACATGGTCCAACCATAGACATAAAAATAGGGGTTTAATAATGGAGAGACTTGACAAGGCATTAGGAAATCAAGAATGGTGTGACATCTTCCCCAACTTCTCAGTTACTCACTTGCCAAAAACTCACTCGGACCATAATCCCCTATTAATTAATTTAATTCCTAAATCTAGAAGACATCATAACCAACATTTTCGACTGGAGACTTTTTGGTGCAAGCACACAGAGTTCTACAATCTTGTTAAACAAAATTGGTCAGATAATGACTATATAAAATCGATCAACTCTTTCAGGAATAGTATGAAACAATGGAAATTTAAAACTTTTGGAGACATTATAGGGAAAAAAAATAAGGCTCTTAGCTAGACTAAATGGTATCCAAAATTCGAAATATTACAATACTAGTTTATTCCTCCAAAATCTTAAGAAAACATTAAACCAGGAATACAATGACCTTTTGAAGGTAGAGGAGGATTACTGGAAGCTTAGGTCCAGGATTATGTGGTTAAATGATGGGGATGCAAATACCAATTTTTTTCACATATCGGCCTCGATTAGAAGAAGAAAAATTAGGATCATTTACTTAAAAAATGATGAGGGTAATTGGATAAACGACCGCTCCCTAATTACTAACCATATAACTAATTACTTCTCCAAAGTTTTCACTACTTCTCACGAGTATACCCACTTGTCTAATATAAATGTCTCCAATACTAGTAGCAACACTATTGACCTGAGCCCCTAGATGCCCCATTATTAGATATCGAGATCAAAAAAGCTATATTATCCTTTAAACCTTTCAAGGCTCCAGGGCTTGACGGCTAGCACCCTTTTTTTACCAAAAGTACTGAACATTATAGGACAATCAGTCCTTAACCTGTGCCATGACATCTTCACGACTGAAGTAATTCCTAAAGATATGAATAAAACTTACATTTGCCTAATCCCAAAAATACCAAATGCCAACAATATTAAAAATTTCCGTCCAATTGGCCTATGTAATACTATCTATAAAAAAATCACTAAAATTTTGGCTAATCGTTTAAAACCATTCTTAGCCAATTTAATTAGTCTCTTCCAAATGAGTTTTATGAAAAATAAAAGGGCTAGGGATAATGCCATTGTGATCCAGGAGATTGTCTCCAACCTTAGGAAAATAAAAGGGAAACAAGGGCATATGATCTTAAAGATAGATTTGGAAAAAGCTTTTGACCGTATCGAATGGTACTTTTGTAACGACCCGACCGGTCGTTTTGAGCTCTAGCGTGTCGTTCAGCGGGTTGAGGCAGTGAGCAGCTTTGTATCAGGCATTATGACCCGTGGGTGTGGTCAGAATTGTATTTCGGGAAGTTTAGAGTTGATTTGGAAAGAAAATTCTCAATTCGGAAGCCTTAAGTTGGAAGAATCAACTAAGATTGGAATTTTGAGTAAACGACCTCCGAATTAGGATTTGAAGGTTCCTGCAGGTTCGTATGATGATTTCGGACTTGGGCGTATGTCCGGAGCGGGTTTTGGATAACCCGGGAGCGTTTCAGCGTATATTATGGAAGATAACATTTTAGAGGAATTTCATAAATTTGGGCTATAAGGCATTTCAGTGTGATTGATGTTCGTTTAGGATTTCGAGCTTGGGAATAGCTTCGTATTGAGATTCTAGGGTTGGGAGTGCGATCAGAAGTGAATTTGGATGTCCGTAGGTCATTTTGAAGTCATCTGGCTAAAGATAGAAATTTAAAAGTTTTAAAGAAGTCCGACCGGAAGTGGAAATTTTGATATCAGGGGCGGAATGCAATTTCGGGAGTTGTATCAGGTCCGTAATATCGAATATAACTTGTGTGCAAAATTTGGGGTCAATCGGATGTGATTTGATAGGTTTTCAGCATCAGATGTAGAAGCTGGAAATTTCTAATTTCACAAAGTTGGGATTTCGGTGCGATTCGTGGTTTTAATGTTGTTTGATGTGATTTGAGGCCTCGAGCAAGTACGCATTATGTTTTGGAACAGGTTGGTATAATTGTACGGGGTCCCAGGGGCCTCGGGTGAATTCCGGCTGGTTAACGGATCAAGTTTGAGAGTTTGAAGAAGGCTGAGGTTGCTGTCATCTGGTGTGACCGCACCTGCGAGGCTTGGGCCGCACGTGCGGGTATGGCGCCGCAGTGCGAAAAGGCTGTGGCCTGGCTTGGACCGCAGGTGCGATGATATTTTCGCACCTGCAAAGTCGCAGATGCGGGTTATGGGGCGCAAGTGCGAAGTTGGCTTGAACTGAGGAAAATCGCTGGTGCGGAGGTTTGGTCGCACATGTGGAATCGCAGGTGCGAGTGTTGGATCACAGGTGCGAGAAATGGCCTGGGCAGAATGTTTTTAAACCGATATTTGTTGGCCATTTCTTCATTTTTCATCTTGGCATGGGCGATTTTGGGAGGCTTCAAAAGAGGATTTCTTCATGCAATGATAGGTAAGTAATTCCTCCATGTTTTTAAGATTAAAACAAGTTATATCCATGGATTGAACATGAAAGATTGTGGAAAAATTGGAAAATTTTGAAGAAAATCTAGAAATGGTAATTTGGATTTTTAGCCACGAATTTGAGCATGGAAATTAGAGAAAATTGTATAATTGAACTAGTAAAGCTATGGGTAGAATTTATCTTCGAGAAATTTCGGATTCCGGGCAGTGGGCCCGAGGGCATTTTGGTCAATTCATCGAGCGGGGTTGAGAAATTATATAATTTGGAATTGTTGCAAATATTAGAATATATTTTCATTGGTTGTCGTTATTTGGATAGTTTTGGGGCATTGTGCGTCCGTTGGAGTCGTCGGAAGGGCTTGGAAGCCTGTTATGGAATTTCGGAGCGAGGTAATTCCCCTTTCTAACTTTGTGAGGGAGAATTGTCCCCCTAGGTTAATTAATTAAGTATGTGCTATTATCTTCGGGGGCTACGTACGCATGGGGTGACGGGAGTCCGTGCGTAGCTACTATTATGCCATGCCTAGGTAGTCTAGGACCCACTAGCATGCCTTGCCTGTTGTACCTGTGATCCTGCCTGTAATATTAAACTGCTAATATAATCGAAATCGTAATTCAATATCTAAAGAAGACTAGAGTTCATTTTCTTAATCATCTAGAAAGAGAACTGCTTCCTCCGTGGATAATTGAATACCTGATAGGGTTATATTATGGAATATCATTAAACTTGGCAAATGAGTTTCAAAACAAAGATTTAAATGCTCTTTCTCGTGTTCCTTTAAGAAGAATCTTACCACTTTCCTGAGAAACTACTTTCTTGATAAAAATGTGGACACATTTTATTGAAAATGTGTACCTTTGGGTGCCTGAGTCGCATGTATGATTCACGAGCAGGATGATCTTGTACTTCTGCAATCATTCCATCATCATAGCGACATCATGCGACAATCAATCGCAAGCATCATCACTACCTGAGCATAGCCTTAAGGCTCTCAGAAACACAGCTACTGAGCTGAAACAACATATTATTCTTTTGTTGGGCCATAACAACAGCCTCAACCCATTACACTTGGAAACATCTCGAATTACATCCGTAGCACCATTTCAATTCCTCAAATTTCCTGA
>ML395527.1:51977-73989 GCA_005239525.1 Nicotiana knightiana | reverse complement strand
ATATATATATATATATATATATATATATACACACATATATATATATATAACAGAATATACAACTATTGTTATACCTTGTTGCACTTGATCTCTTCACCTTGAATTGGAACCTCTCGCGTACAGCCAAGTTCTTCATTACAGTGACAACTGTCTCTTTATCTTTATAAACTTGATTCTCCTCAACAAATTTGTTTAACACATTATCTATTATACCCGTGTTTTCAATAAACTCGATATCAAGCATAATTTCGGTGTTATCCATTATGGACACATCTGCACAATTGGAACTTGTAGCAACGAAACAACTGGAACTTGTTGCAACCAAACAACTGGAACTTGTAGCAACTAAACAACTGAAATTTGTAGCAACCAAACGATTGTCATAAATCTCTTTTGACAGTCACATACAATGGGTATTCAGTGAAATTCAAGCTTTTCTTCTTTAATTCGATATACACCTTAACACTCGTATCGTTGTAAATCAGGATCGGTGGCAAACCATCCTTTGGGAGAAAGTTAATCTCTAATGTGTTTAACTCCGAATCGATTCTAATCTGTTTCGAAATCGCTTAAGCTAAATTGTTGTAGCTGAATGTCGACTCAATTATTACACAATCGCTGACGAAATTGATAAACTTGTTGTCTTCCCATTCACCGCTATGAAGAACGTAAACTGGAAAAATCTCCATTGAACAAAAAGTTGAAACCAAAATTGCGCAAAAATGAAAATTCCGCTGATTGCAGCAAAAGAAATTCACTTTTCGTGTTTGATTTGCTGTTAATTCGAGATGAAGAAGAATTTCTAGGTTTTTTGGAGTTGTTTTTGTAGATTTGGGGAAGAAGAATCGAAAGAATCAGAGAAAATCTTGTTGAAAGATATGAAATCCAGCTTTTGAATCCCAAAAAAACGAAAATAACGCCCCTTTTTCAGATATAGGACTGTTATTTTTGGGCTACTCAATTGTAAAATGAAATATGAGCTATAAAATTGAAAAGTAGGCAGCCTAGTTATTTTAATATGAAATTTTTCCTTTTAAAAAGGATATATTACATATAATATTTTTGAGTAACATATAATAATATAAAGAATAATTTTAACAAAATAATTCCAAACTTTTGTAGAAGACGAGTGTTGGCACACTGACTGCTCATGATTTTAGTATCCTGCCGTAAAGCATATTCGTACGTGTCCTACAGCTGGGATGAGTGTGACCTTTTCCTAGGGAATGTAATTAGGCAAAATGTTACGTATTAAAATCTCATCATCTAAGCCTCTGGGATCTGGACACACAACACATGCAATGTTGTGAATCCATGCAAAAATGCATCTAGTCCAGTAATTAACAAGCTGCAAGCCACTCGACTCTTCAATTATTATATGCTCCACAAATCAATCTTTTACCTGTAAATTCCAAAATTAATTTTTTAACATCAGACACTGCTTGTGCTTCCCATGATAATTATCTATCGCGTGCCTCATCATCCTTTGAGAAAAAAAAAAGGTGCCACTCAATCCTAGTAGCAATTGATGATCAGTATTGTGACGAAAGATAAAAAAAAGTTAGGGTTTGTTTGATATGAGGGATATTATTTTCAATTTTTTTGAAAAATATGTAGGTTTTACTTATTTTTCGGTGTTTTGTTTAGTTAACAAAAAATAATTTTTAGAAGCAAACTCTATATGAGACAAAATGAATATGGACGGGGAAGGTGGTAGGTCGGGGTCTAGGGATCGGAGTGGCGGTAGCGATGTTAGGGAGTGGCGCGGGGAGAGGGCACATGCAATAGAGTGGGAAAGGAAAATGAATTCATGAGGAAAATATTTTTCAAAATAGTTAAGCCGATCAAAAATGAGAATATTTTCCTTTTCCATCTATTTATTTTAACTTGACGGGAACAATTTACATCGACAGAATGTTTACATTAATCATATTACTTATTTAATCATGATTAAATAGTAATTCAAGGCCGGCTAAGGGCTAGGCAAGGGGGTTTTTGCATCCGTACTCACTTTTTGTACCACGTTTTAACTTATACCCGCTTTGTAAAAAAAATTGTATCCGTACCCGCTTTTGCGCATAACTTCAGCATGCGCAGCTGAAGTAGCAAAGGCAATCACGCAAAACTTCAGCATTCTAGTAGACGGGCCTGAAGTAGCTTGCGAACTTCAGCTCTAGAGCTGAAGTTGTTGTCTTTGTAACTGGGGAATTATGAAGTTTTTGTCTTTGTAACTGGGGAACTTCAGCTCTAGTAAATAGGGAACTTCAGCTCTAGAGCTAAAGTTTTTTTCTTTGTAACTGGGGAACTTCAGCATGCGGGGCTGAAGTTCCCCAGTTATAAAGACAAAAACATCAGCATACGGGGCTGAAATTTCCCAGTTACAAAGACAAAAACTTCAGCATACGGGACTGAAGTTCCCCAGTTACACTAGGGAATTTCAGCTCTAGAGCTAAATTTTTGTCTTTGTAACTGGGGAACTTCAGCATACGGGGCGGAAGTTCCCCAGTGATAAAGACAAAAACTTCAGCATACATGGCTGAAGTTCTCCAGTTTACAAAGACAAAACTTCAGCTCTAGAGCTGAAGTTTTATCTTTGTAACTAAGGAACTTCAGCCCCGTATGCTGAAGTTGTTGTCTTTAGAACTTGGGAACTTCAGTTCTAGAGCTGAAGTTTGTAACTGGGAAACTTCAGCTCTAGAGCTGAAGTTTTGTCTTTGTAACTGGGGAACTTCAGCCCGTATGCTGAAATTTTGTCTTTATAACTGGCGAACTTCAGCTTAACTGAACTTCAGCTCAGCGAGAGAAATACAGCTGAAGTTATTTAAAAAGTGAGTACAAGTTAAAAGTTTTAAAAAAAGCAGGTATAAGTTAAATGAGGGCGACCAAATAGGATGCCCCACACAACTTTTACCTAGGCAAGTAAGGCATACGCCTTAGGCCCCAATTCGAGGGGCCCCAATTTTAAAAGGAATATGTGTTAATTTTTCCTTTAAAAAGTTTAAGCATCGTATAGTAAGAATTATCATTGTGAAGAATTAATGTGACTGTTGAGGGATGGAAAAGTCCTCCCCAATAAAGTAAACATATCTTTATGATTTCATTAAACTTTTATATAATCTTCATTTTGTATGTTTATATTTTGACCATTAAAGCATAATAGTCACTCTAATATTGATGACTTAGATCAATATTTTGAATTTAAAGTGTTATGAAAAGTAGTACAAGTAGTAGATAATACTCTATTCGATATACTTAATTACAAAAAAAGACTTGATTCTTTTTTAAATGCCTAACAATTGCCCCAAATGAAAGAAAATTTTCAAAATTAAAATAGATAAAATCTTACATAAGATCAATAACGTCTCAAGAATGATTAAATCGGTTATCTATATTATCAATTGACAAATAACTACTAAAATAATTGAATACAAAAATTTAGTCCTCTAATTGTAGTTGCACTTTAGGCCCCAAGTATGTCGAGCCGCTCCTACGGAGGCAGATTTATAGGCATATATATAGAACACGTGAACCCATAGTCTTTCCGCTAAACTAGGTATTTTATGTATATATTTTTTATAATTGATCTAATATTATCTACTGGCATCCATACTTCAAAGAGGCTAAATGGTGCTCTTGGACGAATGTTATGTTATTTACCAAAAGGAGTAAGCTTCAAATCTCACTTAATACTTTTTTTTCCCTCTTTTTTTTAGTGGTGCATCCATGTCATAAAAATTCTAGATCCGCCTCTACGCCCCAAACTAACATTAGTTAAGTGATATATAAAAAACAAGTGAATTTGGTATTTTGGTTACATGAAGTAATTCATTCCCTCAGGGAAAAATACGAAGTGTTCCAATATTGTTTAGTGTAGCTTTTATGAGAACTTTAATAATTCATGGACTGGTCATATTATTAGCACTTTTATTTTTGAATCTGTTATTTATTCTTACCTTATAAATAAATATAAGAAACACTTAAATGCATTTTCAGATTTTATTAATTCTTCGATAGTTGATCTCTTTAATAATTCGTCCATTATTTTCAAGATTAACCAAAAAATAAAAAAAATAAAAAAAATTCTTAAGTCATTTCGATGAGTTTAAAAACCACGCGTTTCTCTTGATCATTAAAGCGACTCGAGTATTGAAATAGTTGACATGCTTTGAAAAGACCAAATTCAGCAACACTCCACGTTTGGCTACTAATTATAAGTAATTAAGAGATTAATTAATTATATTATAAACGCGTTGGGCGGTGGATGATTAGGCCATTCAGAAAGCGACCATCTGACTGAAAGAAGATTTGCCGCGATCTTCGAACGCAAGTTGCAAGATTAAATTTTACTTTTAAGAATTATAATCATAAATTAATTATCTTAAATTTAATAAACATAATTAAAAAAACAAATAGTCATTCTATTAATTAATTAATTAGGAGGAGGAAACATGAGATGAATGATCATTGGAATACAAAAAAGTTCGTCACCGTCTTAGAAGATTTTGCATATCCACCGACCCACACCTTTTTATGGCCAAAAAACGCTCTACTTGACCCACCAAAAATAATAGAAAAACAAGAAAAAAGAAAAAGAGCAAAACTGTTATAAATAATAAAAGAAAGAAGAATAATACTTATTGAATTTTGGGATGATTTACAACGGAATAAAACTCCTTTATTTATAGGAAAAAAGTGACTTAACCACCAAGTAACAAACCCTAAAATCTCTCTAGAATATAGATATTCACCATAAATAGAATTCTATTTATAACACTCCCCCTTGAATGTCTATTCAACAAATAATGTGTCTCGTTAAAACCTTAACTAAAATAAAACCCAATGGGGAAAAAATTCTAGTAAAGGAAAAATAGTACACATATCTAACAATACGCCTTTTGGTTGCCTCATTAAAAACCTTGCAAGGAAAACCCAGTGGGACAAAACCTTGTAAGGAAAAAGAGTGCAACGCGCATTAATTCCCCCTGATGAGAGCATCAATTCACATCCTTGAGCCTTCGCATCCCAATCTTATGTATTTGCTTCTTGAAGCTTGACATCAGTAGAGATTTGGTGAACAAATCAGCCATATTATCACTTGAATGAATATGTTGCACCTTGAAATCATCATTCTTGTATATATATAATGTCTTCATATAATGTCGTGGAATAGCCTTTTCAGTGTCTCCATAGAGGGAAAAATTCCCGCTATCACATTATCATGCTTATAGTTATAGCAAGATACATATGTGCACAAATTGCACGTAGGATGTAGTACTTCATGACCAAGAATTGTATATGCTTTAAGCAATATCCTTCAAGAATTGTAATATAAGTCATATAATAGACTTTAATTAGATGCATATCAAGTTTTCATGTCATACTAGACAAATAAGATATCGAAAACTGATTGCACATATCATTGACTTTATATTTTCAAGTGTTTGAACTGCAGGTCCAAATACTTGTCTTTCATATGAAACCAATTCTATTCGAATTGTGTCTCTTCTATTTGGCCAATATTTTTGTGTCAGTATTCGACAAACTTAAGATCCTCATCTATACTTAGTGCTATGATAGATGTCGTCGACGAACATTTTATATCGGTTCCAATATTTTTTTTTTCATAAAGACATAACATAGAGATCTCTTCATTTATATTTTCAGGTACCTGAACCTCTCTTGAGATTTTATGAAGTGTTATGTCATGTGATCTTCTAGATCACTTGCTCCTTTATTATGATCATTTTGATCATTTGCTCATCTTCTTTATCAAGAAGTTTATTTGAAACCGATCTGTCTATACGCTTTAAGCGTGCCATAGACATTGTCCTTCTAGGACTTATTCTAAATATGAGCATTTTCAGTGAGAATATAGTTACTTTCTTTAGGTCAGCAAATGCGTCTGGCATGCTTTGCAATAGATTGCAGATGAATTATCTTTTTATGAACTTCAAGTTCATATTATCTTATTCGAGGATCTAGATGGACAAATGATAATTCTTTCCACGTAACTTTTTCTCAACTGTTTATCATGTCTCCCCCTCATGTTAGAAAAACTAACTTTCTTCCTCAATTTTGGGTATCCATCTTTGTCGTATTATGGTGTTAATCAAAATATACACCGCACATCAATAATAATAAGATGGAATTATTTAGTTCTTGACTCTGAATCACTTGTGAGGGGCGAATGTAATATACTTTCGTATATAATGTATATCAAACTAATATAAACAACTTAGTTCTCATAAGTAATAGTTTAGCTAGTATGTGGAGGCACTCAATAAATTATTTTGCTAAACCAATTGTGATATAACCAACTTATCAAGATAAAGTTTTGAATAGAAAATCTGGAAATTATGCTCTAAATTAAATTATTGAGCAAGTTATCTCGCAAACAACATGTTGTGGGTTAATAATAATTGCATATGTAACCATCTCATAGATTCATCTTATGTGGTATACATGGCAGGTGAATGTTCCCATATTCACCTTTTCTATTTCCAGCATTCATGGGATTCAATCCCAGTTTCAGTTGGCCTATTAATTAATGAGAACAAGCAACATTAGAGAATTCGTAAATGCGTCTGCATTTGATTTTCTCTTCTTTGCAAATGGATAATCTTTTACACATCTTTTTTACAAGTAGAGGTACGTGGATAAAGATGAGACAATAATCGATTTTTTCACAAAATTTTCCGTTTGGTTTCACCAATTTCTCCCCCTAATTTTGGAAAAAGTGTCTCATCGAATCGACAATCTGCAAATCGAGCAGTGAATAAATTCCCCGTCAATATTTCAAGATAGCAAACAATGGAGGGCGATTCAAACAACAGATATTCCTAACCTTCTTTGGGGACCCATTTGGTGCGATATGGCGGTGCTACAGGCACATATTTTGCGCATTCGAAAATTCTTAAATGGAATGCATTAGGTTCATGACCCAAAACTAATTGCAACGGGGAATATTTATGATAATTTGTCGGGCTGAGACGAACTAGCATTGTTGCATGCAAAATGGCGTGACCCCAACAGAAGTGGGCAGCCTCGTTTTCATGAGTAACAGTCTTGCTATCAATTCCAGACATTTAATTAAAGACTCTGCGAGGCCATGTTGAGTGTGAACATGAGCTACAGGATGTTCCACTTTTATCCCAATTGATAAGCAATAATCATTAAATGCTTGGGATGAAAACTCAGCAACATTATCAAGTCTAATAGACTTAATTGGATTATTGGAGAATTGCACTCGTAATCGAATTATTTGTGCCATTAATTTTGCAAACCTCGAGGATGCATCTATTAAGATCGTAAAATATCTAAACGACCCACTAGGGGGGTGAATAGGTCCACAAATGTCCCCTTGTATACGTTCCAAAAACGCAGGGGACTCAATCCCAACCTTTGTTGGTGATGGTCTTATAATTAACTTGCCTTGATAACAAGAAGTGCAAGAATGTTCATTATTTAAAAGAATCTTTAAATTCTTTAATGGATGACCATTTGAGTTTTCTATAATTCGTCTCATCATAATTGATCCAGGATGTCCCAATCGATCATGCCAAAGTACAAAAGTATTGGGATCATTAACTGTTTGGTTTACAATAGAATGCACTNATATGATATCCATTTCGACGGATATCTTTAAAACTCAACAAGTTCCTCTTGGACTTGGAGGAGAACATTGCATTCTCTATGATAAGTATTGTTCCTTTAGGCAGAGTTATAGTAGCTCTTCGAGAGCCTTCAATTAAGTTACTACTACCAGGAATTGTAGTAACATCTGTCTTACATAGACTTAAATGAGAGAAATATTTCTTCTCTTTGAATATTGTATGTGTCGTACATGAATCAATTAAACAAATACTTTTACAATTGAACTTTGATCCAAGTTTTCTTTGTGGGATATTCACGTTTTCTTTCCATTAACAAAGAAACACACGAATATATATTAGTATTTTCAGAGAATAAAAGTATTTGATTTGGGCAAAAGGGTAAGAACTATTAGCTAAAGTTGTAAGTTGAAAATTATTTGGTGGTTTACGTATCAAGTGTATAATTAGAGCCTCTGTAGCTAATATCTCAGCAATATTAGCAAAGTCATATACCGAAAAAATAATGTGGGATCCAGAACTACCAACTTTCAAGAATTGTTGTAAGACGAAACAAATTGCATCATGTCTGGCAAAATTTACATCACAATTCAAAAAATTTCAACAATCAAAGATTACGAGTTGTCTGTTGACATAGCAAGAAGTTAAATTTCTCTCTTATCATTTTGCTCTGGTTCTTAAAACATTCCACCAATAATTTTGAATGTAAAACATGCAAGCCAAAATTTATTGTGGTAGTCATGGGTTTCAGTGTACTTCTAAAATATCAAAATTGACGGAGAACTCCAAGCTTTATTAAATAAATGACTATCGCTAAACTAATTGAAAAACTAGTACACATGTAAAGATTAACATTACATGATCTTTATTCATTAACTACTACGAATAGGCGAAAAAATATATATTATAATAATCTCAATTATCTTTAACCACGGATCCATCATCGATCAAGTGGTCTATTTTTCTATCAGGGCGCTCAAAGAAGTCTACCACATCTAAGTGGGTGATGTCAAAATCATTGTCAGAGATAAAATTGGCTTCAGAGCCTTTATTCTTTAGAGATGCTTGATAAAGCTCAACCAAATGTCTTGGTACACGATATTTATAGATCTTGCATATAATCACATTGCCAAAATATTTTGGCGTATAATAGGTACGTCATCAATGACCATTCATGCCATAATAATAACATTATTTTCTTATTTCATCTCAAACATCCTTTTAGAGGTGAGTGTGATATATTCACTACCACTAGCACGTTCATATTCTTCCAAGAATGAATATGTATTCATAAATCAGATGTTGTCACATTCTCATCATGAATGGACCATAATCATCTATATGTACTTTACAAAATCTCATGTCAAATCGATGACAAATACTACTTTCATAGAGGGAAAGATTATTTTGAGAATTCTTAATATTCCCATTATCATAATGATGACGATTATAATTTCGTCTATCGCCACGTCCACATCCATTGATATCTTCACGGTAATAATTTTGTCTTCTTTCAGACTTATCATATATTGCTATCACATTCTCTTAAAGGGAATGAGAATGAAGCAAATTTAATGGGACGGGTTTCCATATCTTTGCCCACAATCATACATGATTTGATTATGGCAAGGCATAGAAATTTTACCACTTCGGGTGGTTATAATTTCTTGCAAACTCTATAGGAGTTATAATCAAAGTTTATTGTCTTTGCTTGCATTTAAAATCAAATTATAGAATTTCAAGAATTTAAAAGAGAAAAATAAAGTAAATACTTACCTTAAATTCATAATTTAATCATGAAAAAAATTCATGGAGAATTGATAATCATTATGCTCAATCCCAAAGCTTCTACTCAATTGATTAGAGTGTCGTGTTGATAACGTGTTATAAACAATAAAAGAAGAAGAACAATATTGTAGAGAAAGAGGGAGAGGAAATTCTTATTGAATTTTGGGATGATTTACAATGGAATAAAACCCCTCTATTTATAGGGAAAAAGTAACTTAGCCATCAAGTAACAAACCCTAGAATCTCTCTAGAATATAGATATTCACCCTAAATAGAATTCTATTTATAACAAAAACCTGATTTTTGTTTGAGTTTTCCTTTTTCTTTTGCAGCACGTCTAGAGGTGGAACTAGAGTATTAATTGCGAATTTACGATTCAGTAATTTTTACTTAAATTGTATATTTATATTAATAAAATTTATTAAAATATGTAAATTAATTATAAATTAGATAATTAAAATGATCTATGAGTTCTAATGAGATTAACCCAAATCTAATTAAAAAATTTAAAAAATTGTTTCTAATGGAATATTTAGCATCCAAGAAGAGGTCATAACTATAATCGTAATGTCACAAGTACAAATTCAAGTAACCTCTTGACTATTAGTTGCTAACTATTTAATTACTTCGATCTTTACTTTATTAAATTTGTGGGGAAAATGGGAAACTATTTGACCAAAAAAAAAGTTTGTGAAAAATAAATGAGAACTATTGGTTCCACTTCATGATAACTCGATAAGGTTATTATTCTAATCGAATAATTTAATAAAATATAGTTCAATTTGTTGACCTGCCAACATTTTAAAAATAATATTTCCGTACAGATATTTTGTTATAAATATCCGCAAACTAAATAGCATAAAATAACCAAGTTAGGCATAAATGGCAATTTGGTTCCTTTTTCTTTTTGTTGGTTTGTTTGAAAAGGAATTAAGTTATATTTTCATTGATGTAATTATTTCACTTTCAAGCACGATTAGTGGTCCTAACGTAAGTTTAACTTTCTTTAGTGAGTCTACTATAATGGTGTTCAAAATAGCTGTAAGGACAGCAAACCATATACAGTGTTTACCCTCAAAACCGAATAATAATTAAATTTGTAAGTGGTTTTAAGAATACGCGGATTAACTTGATAAAAAGCGACAAATTAAGTTACTATTGAACAAACAAAGATAAAATAAATTCAAACCACACGAGTTGGATAGTTTTAGTCTTGGTGAAATAGTCACTCTCGAACCGGGCTCATCACGACCGGTACCGATGAAGAAGAGCAAGAGCTAAAGACAGAGTAAATAATAATATATTATTTTTGAGTGTATGTTACAATGTGCTTCATAAATTATCAAACTCCCTTTATATATTAGGGGAGTCCTACTATAGGTACACATCTAGAAAAGGTAAAAAATCTCTTGATTTACTGATTGTCGGTTCCTTATTGATACGTGCCGAGATCTCTGCCGTGAAATTCGGCCGGTCACGGATATTTCGACTTTCTAGTGGCTATGCTTGATTGTCTGACAATGTTCTTCGAAGTCGTTCAAGACTAGGACCGATTCCGGAACCATGACCTCGACATTTTCAAGGGCAGGCGTCATGCCCCCGGATTCTGGTCCAGCAAGACTTTTGGCTCGATTACGGTCGCTTGCCGCCATGTCTCGAGCCTGGCTTATTTGTCCAGGATGCACCATGAGCCCCATTCACCCGTATACAGATAGTCCCCTCTTTTTTCGGAGATTAAACGACGAGAAACGACATGAGCTTCCGATTCTTACTTCGACACATCGCGACATAAACGACAAAACATCTGAAGCGTCTCGTTAGTCAAGTCATAAAGACATTAAATTCATGTCACCCGCCGGTTGGCCATCCCTGGACGTGAAACGCCACTGAACTACTATAAATACCCCCTCATTTGTTCATTTTTACTTTACATCAAACCTTCAACCCTCGTACCCTCAGGATTTCAATACTCTTTAGCACTTTCCCCCCAGTTATTCAAGGTCTTTTGCAAGAATTTTCACCCATCTTCTTCTCAAGCCAACAAGTCTAATCCTTACACTTCCTTTCTTTCTTCATATTTCCCATATTTTCCTCCATCTTCATTTTCTACACGAATGGCAAAGACTTCCAAAATTGTTCCCTAGAAAGAAGCTCCTTCAACTTCGCGGACGGCTACTGAAGCCGAGATGATCACTCTGTGTGCGGCCGTTGATGAACCAACACCCGAACCCCTTTGAAAATGTTCATCCCCGGGGGATGCAAGGTTAATTTCTATTTCAAGGTTGAAAAGCCTTCCTCTGTACAGGTTCGGCGTGAGGAGACCCGAGATACATATACTTGATTACTGAAGAGGTCCTCCCTATGGTCCGAAAAGACTGCAACTGGGTCGATAAAAACATAGTGTTCCCCGACCCCGAAGATGCCATTACCACCTATGTCGAGGGATATCTAAGTGTTTACACTTATCCCTTTACATTGGGCCCAGTCGATCCGGTCATTTTAGATTTCTGCAGGAGGTACAACGTGTGCCTAGGCCAGATTCATCCATCATTTTGGAGGATCATGATCCTCCTCCCCTTTTTGGTGAACAAAATTGATGGGTGCTCTTTTACATTGATCATCTACTCCGCTTATACAGTCCCCGAATCTTTCGGGGGGGGGGGGGGGGGGGGGATGATAAAGCTTGCACGTCGGGCCAGTAAAGCCTCGTTCTCAAGCATCAATGAGAACCGGGATCGAGGCTGGAAAGGCCATTTTGTCAGAATGAGCACTTCGGACTTGATTCCGGCTGAATGCAGGCCATTCGCCGAGAAGTGGAATACGTCACATAAGTAGAACTTACCTTCGAATCTTGATTTTATACTTACTTCTCTTTTTCTTATCGGTGCTTGTGGTGGTGCAGCCGTCGCTCGGGTCCCAAATGTTGTCGCTCGACTCAACGGGTGGGTCGAGGGTATCGTTTCCCAAATTCCCTAATCTGAGCACTTGTGGAGCAAACTTTTGAAGGGCTGTTGGGAGGCCCGATCCCATGGTGAGACTTCTTTCTTGAGTAGGCTGTGTTAGGGTTCTTCTTTTAACATTAAGCACTTATTCCCTTTACTTCTTTTTGTAGGCTTATCCAAGGATGACAAGCTTAGGCCTCTAGTTGGTGGAAAGGACTTAGCTGTTGAGTCTCCTCTTCCGGGACATCACGAAGAGAGGAAAAAGAGGAGGGCTCTGATTCCCCGAGCTCGGAGGAAAAGAAAATAAGGAGAAGGCTGGTGCGCAAGCCAAAGGAAAGCACAAGCTCCCAAGCGCCAGTTTTGGATGTGCTCTATCGGCTGAGAGACGAGTCCAAGAGAGAATAACCTTTCGTTCTGGTGGCCCGCGAGCCATCGCACCTCAAAGGGCATGGGGACTCTGAACTAGAGATCCGTGAGGCTGATCTTCCTCAAGCCAGGGAGGTCGATAAGGAGAATGGGACCGAGGCTACCCGGGATGCGGGCAGTGCCCCGAAGAAGGCACTCAGCGTGATAGACATCACTGAGTCACCCTCATTTACCGATTCCATTTATAACGAGGCCCAAACGATGAAAGAGCCCCCCCCCCCAACAAGGGGACCCACAGAGCGGACGACCCCCTCCACTGCTTTTTTGATGGCGTGGATTCCACCATCATGGAGGACTTCACCGGATTAGGTGACTTAGAGGTACCGAGGAAAAGTCCATCCTCGGGGGAAGGAGTGCCTAAATCGAGAAAGAAACTGATCAACCGGTTCCTTGCCCCGAGTGCGGATCCTGGTCGAAAGTGGTCCATTATCATCACCATTTCGGAGGATGCCCGGGTTCTTTCTGCCCCCGTAGGGGTGGCCAGTTACCTCCGGTTCTTGGTGACCGAAGAAGACCAGGCCAAAGTGAATGAGGTAGACGCGCGCTGCCTGTTTAATGAAGCACAACAAGGGCTGAACTGGGTAATTTTAGATAATTCCTGATTATTTCAATTTTTCCTCTGATACTTGAACTAATTTATTGTTCTAACATCTGTCTTCGTATTTGTAGGCCTCAAGCTTCTCCATGAAGCTTTTCTACGGTATCGGGATGAGCTGAACCAACTCAAAGCCGAAGTCAAAGAGCTTGTTGAGAAGAGAGACACGTACAAACTTCTCAGCTAGCAACATGAAGGAGAGGCTAAGAACCTTCGAGCTGAGTTAGAAGCGGCTCGGAAAGAACATGTCAACCTGGTTGAACAGGTAAGAATCTTTGAATTTTGTGACGATGAGCTAGACACGGTGACTAACGTTCAGAACCTGCAGGTCCAATAGAAGATTGATCGGATCGACCAGCTCCGGGCTGAAATGGATGTAATCAAGATCGAGGCCGAAGAGTAGAGAGGCAAGATGGACTGCCTCGCCTCGGAAAAGGAGACTGCCCCGATGCAATTGACCTCGGCAGAAGCCCAACTTCGAGCGACGGGGGAGAAGATTGAGGCACAGTCCCAGAAAATTGAGGAGCTCCGATCTCAGCTAAGCTCGGTTGTTGCTGATCGAGAGACCCTTTCCAAGGAGCTTAAAGCGGCCAAGTTGGTGGTTGAAGTAACCAAAGCCGATGCTGATGAGATGGTGGCCTAGTATAAAGCCGATGTTGAGGCAGCCTAGGACCGCCTAAAAGGCATTTTCGAATACACGAAGTGGCAGTCCCAAAGGGAGGCCCTCGAGGAAGTTCATGCTCGGGGTTTTGATTTGTCGGCAGAGGTCGAAAGTGCTAAAGGGCTCGAGGTCGAGGCCAAAAAGTTGGCGTATCCCGAGGATAAAGAAGACTCCGAGGGTTCGGGCGGATCCGGGGGCGAAGAAGACTCCGATGGTCCCGGTAATGAGGCGGGCTTCGGAGAAGACCAAGCCGTTTAAGTGCCTTGTTGATTTTTTTTTTTGCACCTTTGTACTTTTTGTTGAGGCAGTTTGGCCTTTTGATCTTATGGTCTTCGAAAAACTTGCTTACTTTGCTGTCGATGAGCTGCTTCCCATTTTCACACACGATCTCGCTCGACATTCCAAACCGACATATTATGTGGTCCCAGATGAAATCGATGACTTCCTTCTCCCTGACTTTCTCAAACGCCTGGGCTTCCACCCATTTAGAAAAATAGTCAGTCATAAACAATATAAATTGAGCCTTACTGGGTACCCACGAAAGGGGGCCGACAATGTCCATCCCCCATTTCATGAACGACCATGGTGACAAGACCTAATGTAGTAGCTCCCTGTGCTGATGAATCATCGGAGCATGCCTTTGACATCCGTCGCATTTTCGTACTAAGTCCTTCGCGTCCTTTTCCATGTCGATCCAGTAGTAGCCGGCTCTGATATTTTCCGAACTAATGATTTAGCGCCTGAATGATTTCCGCAGGTGCCTTCGTGCACTTCCCTCAGAACATACTTGGTGTGTCCTGGTCATATACATATTGTGAGTGGGCCATAAAACTTTCTCTGAAACATGGTACCGTCTTCGGACAAGATGAACTGGGCCTCCTTTGTACAAAGAGTCCTCGATTCCTTAGGGTCCGAGGGCAGTTTTCCAGTCTTCAGATACTCTATATATTTGTTTCTCCAGTCCCAAGTTAGGCTTGTTGAGTTTATCTCGGTGTGACTTTCTTCCACTACCGATCTCATGAGTTGTACGACTGCCCCCGAGTTAAACTCATCGTCATCGACCGAAGATCCCAAGTTAGCAAGGGCATCAACCTCGCTCTTTTGATCATGAGGCACATGTTGTAGAGTCCACTCCTTCAATCGATGTAACGCTACCTGTAGTTTATCTAGGTATCTTTGTATTCGTTCCTCTCTGGATTTGAACATCCCATTAACTTGGTTCATCGCAAGGACGGAGTCACACTTAGCTTCGATCAGCTCTGCCCCCAATCTTTTGGATAGCTCGAGACCTGCAATCATGGCCTCATACTCGGCCTTATTGTTAGTTAATTTTACAGTAGTAATAGATTGTCTAACTACATTACCTGTTGGTGGCTTCAATACAATGTCGAGTCCAGACCCCTTTGCGTTCGAGGCGCCGTCTGTAAAGAGAGTCCAGATTCCCCAAGAAGTCCTCGAGTTTAATCACAACTCTCTTTCGACCTCGGGTATTAGGGCCAGCGTAAAGTCGGCCACAAATTCTGCCAAAATTTAAGATTTAATGACGGTCCGAGGCCGATATTCTCGTACCCGGTGATCTCTATGGCCCATTTGGCCAACTGTCCTTAGTCAGGTTTATGCATTACAATCCTTAATGGGTAAGTGGTTACGGCACATATGAAGTGACATTAAAGTACGATTTTAGCTTCCTAGAGGTGCTTTGAAAAGCGAGCGCCTAGGTGAGGGTATCTAATTTCGGCCTCACCTAAAGTCCTGCTAACATAGTAAATTGGAAATTGCGTACCTTTCTCTTTCCAGACTAGGACTTCAGTTGCCGCTATCTCTGATACTGCCAAGTACAATTATAACTGTTCGTCTTTCTTCAGCGTGTGAAGCAGCGGTGGGTTCGATAGATATTGCTTGAGCTCCTCCGAGGCTCGTTGGCACTCTGGGGTCTATGAGAAGTTACTATTTTTCTTCAACAGTGAGAAGAACTAGTGGCTCTTTTCGGAGGACCACGAAATAAATTATTCCAAGGAGTCTATGCGTCCCGTTAACCTTTGTACGACCTGCACGTTGTCCACAACAGTGATATCTTCAATGGCCTTGATCTTATCGGGGTTGATCTCGATTCCCCGGTTGGATACCATGGATCTGAGGAATTTACCGAACTCGACTCTGAATGCACATTTCTCCCGGTTCAGCTTCATATTGTATTTCTTCAATGTGCTGAAGGTTTCCTGTAAGTGTTTCGAATGGTCCTCTACTCGCAGGGACTTAACCATCATATCGCCAATGCAAACCTCTATTGATTTTCCTATTTGTTCTTTGAACATACGATTTACTAGGTGTTATAAGTGGCACCGGAGCTTTTTAGTCCGAACGACATCACATTATAGCAGTAGGTGCCGTACATGGTGATGAAGGAAGTTTTTTCTGATCACCCGGGTCCATCAAAATTTGGCTGTACCAAGAATAAGCATCGAGAAAACTGAGAATCTCGTGGCCGACCATTGCATCGATCATGCGATCGATGTTAGGCAAAGAGAAATTGTCCTTAGGACACACTTTATTCAAGTCTTTATAGTCCACACACATTCTTAATGTGTTCCTCTTTTTAGGGACTACAACTACATTTGCAAAATTGTCCGGGTATTTAACCTCCCAGATAGACCCTATTTTAAGGAGTTTAGATACCTCGTCCTTGATGAAAGCATGTTTGACCTCGGAATGGGGTCTCCTCTTCTACTTGACGGGGTGGAACTTCGGGTCCAAGCTTAGCTTGTGAGTGGTTATCTCCGTCACGATCCCTGTCATATCAAGGTGGGACCAAGCGAAACAATCTTTGTTAGCCATAACAAATTGAATAAGTTTTTTCCTAAGCTCGGGATTCAACACCATGCCTAGGTATACCTTTTGATCGGGCAAGTGTTCGATCAGTACGACTTGCTCCAGTTCTCGATCGTTGATTTGGTAGCGTCGGAATCGTCGGGAGCTATGAAAGATATGGGAACCCCGTAGTCGTCATCCTCACCCATCTCCCGCTTCTCCGGTTTGGACAGAGTCAGTGTCAGTAGTTTATATTTTTTTTGTCCCAACTCCTTCGGTGTTGAAAGTGTGGATATCGAGACCACCTCGTCGATCGAGAACATCTTTTTTGTGGCTGTTGTTCTCCGTAAACTATTTTTATTCCTCCCGGCGTCGGGAAATTCAAAGCCTGGTGTCGAGTCAAGGTACCACCCTCATGTTGTGAATCCATGGTCTTTTGAACAAAGCGTTGTACCTCATGTCCCCTTCGATCACATAGAACTTTGTTTCCTGAATGGTCCCAGCGGTATTCACCGGTAATGTTATCTCTCCTTTAGTGGTCTCACATGCAATGTTGAACTCGTTTAGTACTCGAACCATAGGCATGATCAAATCTTGTAGGCCGAGCTATTCCACGGCCCTCGATCTGATGATGTTGGCCGAGCTACCTGGATCAATTAACACACGCTTAACTCGAAATTCATTTACGAGTATTGATATTACCCGTGCATCATTGAGGGGATGCACGATCCCCTCACCGTCTTTGTTTTTGAAGGACAAGGTTCCCTCTGGCACGTAATCCTAAGTCTATTTTTCCCTTGTGATGGATACTTTGGTGCGCTTCAACATCAGCTCCTGAGGAACGTCGCCCCCGTTAATGATCATGTTAATGATGTGCTAAGGTTCCTCATGCTCGATCTGTTTACTAGAATCTCTGCTCATAAAGTAGTTCTTGGCTCGATCACACAGGTTCTCTCGGAGGTGTCCATTGTTAAATAGTTGGGATGCCCAGATCCACTGCCTCTTCGGTCTCCTTTGTATGGCTGATACCAGTTCTTATTCCACCTCGGTTCACGATCAACATCTTTCCTGACTCTGTCGACATCTTTGACGGGGAAAATGGACCTGGAAGGGGCCCCGCAATAATCATCTCCGACCCTGATTTTTGATTGATACTGGTTATGCACAGCGACCCAAGTGACAGCCGGATACTCAACCAAATTTTGTTTCAAATATTGTGAAGCCAACGAGCTTTGAGCATTGAGTCCCTCGGTGAAGGCTTGAACGGCCCAGTCATCTTTGACCGGAGGCAAGTCCATCCGTTCCATTTGAAACCGGGACACGAATTCCTTGAGCATCTCATTAGCCCTCTGCTTCACTTTGAAAAGATTTGATTTCCTATTCTCGACCTTGATAGCCCCGGCGTGTGCGTTTACGAAAAATCTACAAGCATAACAACCGAGTCAAAAGAATTAGGAGGTAGGTGGTGATACCATATCATAGCTCCCTTGGACAGAGCTTCCCCGAACGTTTTCAGCAGGACTGACTCGATCTCATTATCCTCCAAGTCATTCCCTTTGATGGCGCTTGTGTAGGAAGTACATGCTCATTTGGGTTGTTCATTATGTTGTACTTAGGAATCTCGGGCATGCAGAACTTCTTTGGGATCAGCTTCGGGGCTGCGCTCGGTGGAAAAGGTTTTTGAACAAACTTCTTGAAGTCTAGGACCTTCAATATCGGAGGTGCTCCTGGGATTTGGTCGACCCTGGAATTGTAGGTTTCCACCTTTTTGTCATTGTCTTCAATTTTCTTCTCCCGCGATTTTATCCATTTTGTTAGTTCCTCGAGCATGTTTATGATCTCTAGGTTGGTCTCTAATTCATTTTCATTCGGCCTCTCCGTGATCAGTTCATTTCTGCGGATGACTACCCAGGATGGCTCGGGCTCAACCCTGCTCGGCGCTCAATTGGGCTATTATTGCCTGTTGAGCCTGTAACATTTCAAAGATAACCCGCAAATATCCTATAGGGTCCGTGACTGAACTCTGTCGAGATCGACTGGGGGCACCTCATTATCGATGCTACATTATTGTTCTCGCCATGGTGGCTGGACTCGACATCCATGTTTAGAGGGGCAAACTAGGAGTTTAACATTTCGACTTTAACCTGGAATCAGAGACACTTCAAAGAAAAAGTGTAAGGGTGTGTTACAGGAATCTGTATCAAATTACCGCTATTATCCTTATCCCCACGGTGGGCGCCAAACTGTTTACCCTCAAAATCGGATAACAATTAAATTTGTAAATAATTTTAAGGACACGCGGATTAACTTGATACGAAGCGATAAATTAAGTTACTATTGAACAAACAAAGATAAAATAAATTCAAACCATACAAGTTGGATAGTTTTAGCCTTAGTGAAATAGTCATTCTCGAGCCAGGCCCACCACGACCGGTACAGATGAAAAAGAGCAAGAAATAAAGAAAGAGAAAATAATAATATACTGCTTTTGAGTGCGTGTTACAATGTGCTTCATGAATTATCAGACCCCCTTTATATAATAGGAGAGTCCTACTTTAGGTACAACTCTATAAAAGGTAAAACATCTCCTGATTTACTGATTACTGTTTCCTTATCGATATGTACCGAGATCCCTCGTTGTGATATTTAGCCGGTGATGGATAGTTCGGCTTTCTGTTGGCTATGCTTGATTGTCTGACAATGTTCTCTGAAGTCGTTCGAGGCTAGGACCGATTCCGGGACCATGACTGTAACGACCCGACCAATCATTTTCAGAATTTAAGTTCCGTTCAGAAGCATAAGGTCTTGATAATCTTCTATTATGCGTATCACTTGCGTGAGTTGTTGAATTCATTTACCGGATGATTCAGAATCAAATGGGAAGAAGGATTCAAGTTTTGAAAGCTTAAGCGCTAAGAGTTGACCGTAATTTTACTTTTGTGTAAACGACTCCGAAATGGGTTTCAGATAATTTCAACAGCTTCGTATAGTGATTTTGGACTTAGGCGTGCGTGCAGATTGGAATTTGGAGGTTTGTAGGGTGATTTAAAGCATTTCGGCGAAAGTTGGAAAAGTTGAAGTTAGGAAGGTGGAGAGCTTTGACCAATAGTTAACTTTGGTGATATCAGGGTCGGAATGCAATTTCGAGAGTTGGAACAGCTCCGTTATATCATTTGGGACTTGCCTGCAAAATTTGACGTCATTCCGGGTTAATTTGATAGGTTTCGGCACGAGTTTTTGAAGTTGGAAGATTGAATGTTCATAAGTTCGATTCTTGGCGCGATTTGTATTTTCGACATTGTTTTATGTGATTTGAAACCCATAGCGAGTCCGTGATAGGTTATATAACTTGTTAGTGTACTTAGACGGGGTCCCGCGGGCCTTGGGTGTGTTTCGGAGGGGCTACGGGTCAATATCCTCCTATTTTTTAACTGATTAATCTGTAATCTTGGTTTTCTCTTTCGCGTTCGCGTCAGCGCAGAGTAATCCTGGAGGCAGGAACATTTTTTCTTCGCGTTTGCATGCCTCATTCCGCGAACGCGCAAGCCTGCCCTTCCCTCCATCACGTTCGCGTTTAGTCACTCCTATTCGCGAAGCTATGCTTTTCCCTTCTTCGCGTCCGCGTACCGTTCCCTGTGTTCGCGTAGGCCAGTTGAGATCCATCAGACCCTTTTCTTCTCCGCGTTCGCGAGCGTGTCTTTGTGTTCATGAAGCACTTCCTGGCAGCCTCACTTTTTATCTTCACGAACGCGACTCTTCCTCCGCGTTCGCGATGCACAATCACCTGGATTATAAGATCTTCAAATCGAGAGTTAGGCCATTTTTATCCTATCTTGACTTGTAGAGCTCGATTTTGAACGATTCTTTGTGGGTTTTTTTCGAGAAAATCAATTGGGTAAGTGCTTCACCTAGAATTTAATATATTCCATGATTTTATCTTTATTTTTATCGTTTAATTTGTGTTTTGAGTTGAGGAAAATTGTGGTTTTTGAAGAAACCTTTCAAAATGAAAAATCATGATTTGAGGGACAAAATGGTATCGGAATTTGATAACTTTAGTATGGTTGAACTCGTATTGGAATAGATGTTCGGGTTTTGTGAAATTTTTTGGGTTCCGAGGGGTCGACTTTTGGGTCGATTTTTAGATTTGATAAAGATTGGGTCTTTATGATCTGGAACAGTTTCTTATGAGTTTTATTTTTGCTTTGAAGTTATTTTGGTTAGATTTGAGCCGTCCCGAGGTCAGTTCACCCGAGAAGTCCATCTTAGTGTATCGGTTTGTCTTCTTCGAGGTAAGTATCTTGTCTAACCTTGTGTGGGGAAACTACCCCTTAGGGTTTGAGTCTTCTATGCTGATTGTAGTTCGTGTACGCGAGGTGACGAGTACGTGCTCAGACTTATTTGTTGAAATTTTCCTTTTAGAGTTCTTAGGTCCTTGTGTTCACTGAGTATGCAGTTGTTTTGTTATGAATATGTTTCTTAATGACTAACTTCATCTCTACCTGCTTTAATTAGAACTAATTGCTTCATGATCCACTCTTATTGTTTATTTGATTCATATGTGCCTTAGTTGGAACTGCTATCTCTTCTATTGCAATGTTATCATTCCCCTAACTGCTTATCTTTAATTGAAGTTATAATTATCGCTTTTGTAATTGTTCATTCTTAATTGAGGTTATGGTTATCTTTCCGCTGTCTACCTTTAATAGAATTTGTTGTATCTCTTTCATAATTTTCCAACCTTAAAAGAAGCTTAGATATTCTATGCCTTAGTTGACTTGCCCTATTCAAAATTATTTAACTCGTGTTAGTTTCTTGTTGTTGAACAGTACATTGTGGGAACATTGTTAAATATTATTTTCTTCCTTGTTGAGTCGTTCTTATTATGCCTAGTATACTTTATTATGGTTATTCCTTGCGAACTAGTTCTACCATTTCTTGTGATCGACGGTTCTTGTGTTGATTTACTTGTCGTACTTTGTATTATTGTCATTATTGTTGTTGTATTTGTTGTGGTGATGCACAAGTTTTCTGCTCTGCGGTTGTTGTTATTGTGATGCACGAGGTTTCTGTCGTGTAGTTGTTGTTATGGGGTTGCACGAGGTTTCTGCCGTGCTATTGTTACTATTGATATTTTCATGCGGCGTAATAAGGCAATATATATATATATATATATATATTG